>JAYRBW010151520.1:0-14281 GCA_036023295.1 Invenusta paracnida | reverse complement strand
GTAATGTAGCTCCTGTTTACTCTGATTTATCAAATACTTGTAATTCAAATATTTATAATCCACTTGTTTATAATTAGTTCAATAATACTTACTTGTGTTTCCGGAGAAGTGGCTTTGTTTCTTTTCGTTACCTTTTCTAAATCACCATATAGCATATCAATGATGATTCTAGTTGTTGCTTTATTGAATCGATATCTTAGCTTGAAACTTGCCTCGTCATAAAAGTCAAAGGGATTTGTTCTTTCGCGTATAACACGAGGAATAGGAAATTGAGCATCTGCATGATCGTTTAATAAATCGATTATTTCAATCACATCCATGTTTGTAAATAAATTGCAAAATAAATTGAAAAATATTATATTCAAAAATACTAATACTACATTTATGTTGAACTAAAATATCGAACTAAATATTACAAATATTAATACTGTATTAAGGAAATACTCGTACCGGAATACGGATTAGCTTAGTTCGGGTTAATTTAGTTCGTATTAGCCCTGATACGCGTACGGGAATTCGGCCCTAATTGTATAGAGAATTTTGACTCACCCTGTACATTATATAATTTATTTAAGATATACAGTATTTATAAACGCACACTGTACTTGTTTTGTTTAATCACATTTTTATATATACAATTAAAATACATTGAATGATACGTGTATAATGTACACTTTTAATATTTATTTTATGTATATAATAGACTTGATTTCACCTATAACTGTTAAAAGAGACTATTAGGATAAAACATTTTTCTATTTTCTTGATCCTCATATTCAAATTAACTTTTGTACGATTTTTATGTGCTAATTACAACAAATTTTAATAATTAAATATGAAAATACTGGCTTATGATAGCTTCAATCAGAAATTGGCGAGTTTCAATTCCCAATATATAGATTTCACTGAAATATTATTTTGTTATTTATAAAACAAACATATATCGGCGAGTTTAAATTCCCGATATATAGATTTCACTGAAATATTATTTTTTTATTTATAAAACAAAACCTAGGAAGGTATATAGGTACGTCGAATTCAAATATGTAACAACATTATTACAATACGGGTATATACTGCAAAGAAATATACCGTGGTTGAGTTTGTATTAGATACCAAAGCACACAACCACACCGCATAAAAAGCATACATGTTTATTTAAAATGTTTACTTTATAAAATAATACATATCTTGAAATTTAAATGTGTATATGTCAAAAAGTTTCAGGCTAATGTACTAAAAACAACCAGAATCATTTATACTAAATTGTATACCTGATTAAGATATTGTTTACTAAAGTAAATGATTCACTTATTTATATATATATTTGCTGTTACTTATTTCTGTATATTTAACTAAAAGCTGATGTGTTTAAAAAAAGAAGCTTTTACTTCATATTTATTTAAGACTGTGATGAATTCGAATTCATAAACTAAAGTTGGGAGATATATATGTTTAGACAAGATAGTTCATATAATAAGCAAGAACTAACACATTATAGTTATTTATATACAGTTTTTAATTGCGATAAGATTTAATAATAAATATATATAATATATAATTTTAATAATCTTAATGCATCAGTAACAAAATTGTTAAAGAACACGATTTTGTATGTCGGGAAATAACATGAATTAATTTTTTTATACATTTTTATTTCAATTATTAAACATGTTATTGATTATCAAAATATTAAATTACATATTAAATAATAG
Organism: Invenusta paracnida; assembly: GCA_036023295.1. Taxonomy (NCBI): domain Eukaryota; kingdom Metazoa; phylum Platyhelminthes; order Proseriata; family Coelogynoporidae; genus Invenusta; species Invenusta paracnida. The sequence goes on along the minus strand of JAYRBW010151520.1, from coordinate 12,566 downwards.
TATTATTATAATTGTTTTTGGTGCCAAATACTACCGTTGAATTATAAATATATTGCTAAGCTACCCAACTTTTATTTATATATGATAATAATAATCAGTTCACATCATAAGTGCACAATATGATTTGAACTATTTTAAATAATGAATTTTAATAAGTAACTGAATTTTAGTAAAAAAACTCTTTAAGGAAAAAGGATCATTTATTAGATCAATATTGCAGGACTCACACAATATGAAGTTGGTATTTGTTCTGATTGGTCTTTTGCAGGCGTTACCAAGTACTTTGGTTCGATTATTGTTTGGACCAAATTGTTTAAACATCGCTGGTCTTGAGAAGACCCCGAGGGTCAAAGGCCGGGTTATGGCCCTCAGGAGATTAAAACCCAACGTGCAGGTTTTGGAATTTTTATTGAATTAAAGAGAAATTCTGGTGTGTGAGTAGTCAACTCCAACTAATTCGAGATTGCTATGGACACATTCGTAGAAAGCAGGATCGCCATAGAGAAAGTCAGAAGAGACTAGCAGTAAGGTAGGTGGATTTCTATTTCCCCTTCCCTACCGCTAAGCTCCCGCTCTTCTCCCCATCTAAACTGATCACAATCGAGGAAGGCTTCACCATTGACAGGTAAAAAACAGGTTAAAACGTACGCGCGTGCATGTCTGTCACAACTCATTCTGCATTATCACCAACTGCTGGATGGTCGTCTTTAGTAACAGTTTCTTAGATACCGGGCGCAATTTTTGAATAAGTACCAGTCTGGCGGATTTTAAAAATAATATAATCAATAAAATTTAAATTTATCGAAAATCTAGTTCCTATTGAATGATGACCGTTTTCACAAAGGCGTTATACGAGGTGATTGTCAGATTCTTAAGTGATTCCCCAACGGTATGTTAAAAATTCCTTAAACTCCTAAATTAAATTCTAAATGTTTGCTAAGAATTCCCTAAACTCTTAAACGATTCCTTAAAGGTATGTTAAAATTGCCCTAAACTCCAAATGATTTCATAAATACCCGAATGGCACTATAGTCAAAGTAAAAATAACACAAGTTTATCCATATAAACATATATTCTATTATAACAAGCAGGATTTCTCACTCCAACAATTACCGTTTACATACATAATAGCAGAAGCATTACCTTCTGTTGACACCGCAGTCCTGCTTAATGTTAGCCCCTCCTACTCATTGTTGTTGTGCACTTTTATTTAATTGTTTTACAATTAGTGGTATGAAAAGGTGGAGCGCCAGACCACCACAAGACTTGCCCCTCTGACCAATCACACACTCGGGTAAGGCTGTAGCCAATGAGACGGCTGTATAAGTATACAAGGGAAGCGAGCATTCGTTATCTTTCGTTTTCGTTCGTTTTCAATGACTTTTTATTTAGCCTTATGTACCCGGGTTAACAATTATTTACAAATAAATGATATCAATTTATAAACCACTACTTACTCTATTACGTATAAGTTTTTATAAAAATATATAAAATTGGTATTATGTAAATTAGTTAAATAATTCAGAAATTATTCCTAGCTGTTCACAAAGTTTGTAAATAAAAATTAGAAGTACTGAACTGAATAAATTTACAAGATAAAACTATCAGTGTGAGAAACATTCTGGTAGGTAGTTAAGATATATTTTCCTACTTCTCTTTTAAAATTACCCCAAGCCTTCACTTTTACATTAGTAGTTTCAAGTTTTGAAAATGGTATTTTGGTACAACATTAATTTTGACTACTGTATCACCCACCATTTTCACATTTTATCCATTTAAAATAACATATTTAGTTATAATAAACATTTTCTAAATTGGAAGCAAAAATAGAATACGAATTAAAAGTATTATCAATGTCATTTACATGGAATAATTTCTGTACAGTGTTTAGTCTTTTACAGTTTTACATGAGCGACATACACTCGCAAAGTGTCCGGATCTTACCACATTCATTGCATTTTGAATTCAGTGCATTTTACATACTTATATTTGTGTATTTTTATAGAGTAGTTTAAGTTATTATGTTTATTAAGAGTTAATTAATTTTAATTAATTACGAAGGTCCTTAAAAATAAAATTTGCTTTCGATTTAAAGTTTAATAAATGATAAATTTAAACAAAACATGTTATTCAAACGAAATGTATAATTAGATCTTCAATCTAACAATTTTAAAATGTTCGTCGGTTAATATTCTTTGTTTCGTGCACACACATATGTATAATAAAGTATTTGTATACAGAAATAGTTTTGATATATGTTTCAGACATATTTTTTATAAATATTAATCTTCCTCCGTTATCTTGAATCTTATGTACAATGTTTTGCTCTACTGAAAATATTTTTAGCGATATCCTCGCATTGTGTCGCGGTTCCTTTCCTCAGACAAGCCATTTCTGCACAAGCTGCATAAGGTCCTTCCTGAGAAACAAAGAAAAATAAATAAATAATTTTATTACAATCATATAGAATGTCATGCTAATTAAATTCAAATAATATGAATCCACTTCAAAAATAAATTAAACCATTAATTTCAACGAATATAGGACTTCGGTTCAATATTTATATATATATTTTAAGTATTTATTTTTAATATTTATATACTGCTGTATTTAGTTATTTCTGTATAGTTTAAGATAGAAAGTGAAATAGGTAGAGATATACAAATATCATTATTTAATAATAGTTTAATTTCTTTATACCATAATAATTTGTAAAGAAAGTAGTATATTAATGGTTGAAAAATATGTTTTCTTGATTTGAATTAATTACAAGAACTTTCGTCATGATGTCTTGTTGTGATGTGCGTAATCGAAATGTTGTACTTAGTAGAATTTCAAAAACTATTTAAAAGTCAGGTGGTGCCTTCCGAGTCAACAATAGATTACCAAATAACGGAATATCTGCCTTGAAGAAGATATCTGTTTTCTATGCGAGTACACTTGCGTGTATGCATAAAATAAAACAGAATTTTGCATGGCCCTTCAGGGAGCAAAATGGACAAGTATAAGCAATGCCCAAACTTCCATTTGGTAAAAAAAAGTTTCGAAGAAATTGAAAGAGTCTCAAAATGTTAGCTTTAATATTAATGGCTAATACTACTATTACTAATGATTTTTTTCATTTGTATGAATATTAATTTATTGGACTCATATTTTATATATTTCATATTAAACATAAACAACATTTTTAGTTCAACATTAGGTACAATCAATATAGGAGTATTTTATTGAAATGGAGTAACATTCGTCAGTTGTATTTAGTTAAAGCAAGAAGTTTCATTTAAAAATAGTTATACTTTCTAAATATACTTGCTACATAATAGGTAGATAACGATTTTATTGTACATTGTAAATAGATAATTTAGTATATATGTAGAATTCAGCAATATATGTACGTTCAGTGATATCAATAATTTGTATTACATATGTATATATATATGTACCTATATATATGTATTATATTACATATGTGATATAAATTACTTAATGTTTATTAATAATACGATAGGGAAATATAATTGTACGCAAATATACAAGTTTAAAAAATAATCAATGAAGCGTTATTAACAAACATTAACTATAGGTAACTTATTGTTAATTTATATCTACGATTATAAGTAGTTTAAATCGATGTAATATACATAATTAATTTTTAAATTTTAATAAATAATAAATTTAAATTAACATTTTAATTATAATTATAGAGTTTTCTAATTAGCCTGTCTATAATAGTTTTATCAATTAAAAAAATTATGTACCTATTTATACAAAACTATTATTAATAAAAACGGTATTATAATACTTTTTAAAAAGATTAACACTCTAATATAAATAAAATGCAATTAATTTAAATTGTATCTTTTATTATAGTATATATTATATATATATTATTATATTATCATAGTATTACTTTAATTTTTCCAAATAGGAAGTCATACAATTATTAAGGTTTACAGAATTTTTCAATTACTATCAGGAATTGATAGTCACAAATTATAAAATTATTTGTCACAAACACACAGTCATGTACCTATGTATACTATCTATGTATACTATCAAAAATATGTAACGTTTATTCTTGTCAACATATTAGTAATTACTGCACAAATTAACTTAATTAATTTGATTATAAGTGTTTATAATTATTGTGAAAAAATATCAATAGATTAATGTTTACTGTTATTTACTGTACATACGGAAAAGAAAACAGTTTATGCACAAATATATAAACTTAAACTATGTATATTGTAGGTTATATTTTGTTTATACTGCATTAATTATAAGACAACAAAATCGATGAGTGTTTACGAAAGTCCTACATTATATAGTTATTTACAATTTTTACACTATTGTATTTCCTTTTACTAAATAGTAAGATGAAAACAATTGCAAAACAAGATTTGCGAATGTTTTAAAAAATAATATGTAATACACCCACCTGACACGTAAATACAGGAAAATTATATATAATATCGTGTAAAAATATATGTACACATACTTTTAATAAGAGAATTTATACCAAGAAAACAATATTGTATACATATTGTAATAATATTTTATAAAATGTTGTATATTTTTCAATCGTACTGTTAATATATCATGGTTTTTTATGAAATTTAAGGATAATGTATTACAAAATATGATAAAATTCAAAATGGAAAATATTATTTCACAATAGAGTTTTATAACTTTATAACTTTTCCTCTTTTCAACATATGCCATTTTACGCAACAGTTAATGATTAGTGTAGCTTAATTTAGGTTGACCTTAAAACATAATCATTCTTGTGCCGATAATGCTTAAATCTATTACATAAAATGGAATAAAAGGATCTGGTGATATCTAACTATACTACCAAAAGGGCTATACTATATATTCGCTCATAAAATAAGTTAACATAAAAAATCGTATTTTAATGATCAGAGCAGAATTAAACTTGTCTTACGCACGCAGTATTCGCTTTATTTTTTATTTTTCAAATGTATATGCCTACATATATTAGGATATGTACAAGGGTGTTTTTTCTCTCTAAAAACGGGAGATACATAAACTCACAAACTATTATAAATAATTCAAATTCATCTAATTGATTACATTTTTATGTAAATTTAGAATAATTCAAAGAACAAATTAAGTCAGTAAAATATATTGAATTATATATTGAGTTTATAATAAAGCTAATATAAAGAAACTTAGAATAATATTATAAATTAGCAAATTCATGAAAATATGTTTTTACGTTACTATTTCTTACATTTCATAATCATTACTTAAACCACATGTAGGATAGATAAACCGCGATGTATTTAATATTTAGCAAAATAGATTAGCTATTAGCAAAAACAGTTTCTGTCTAAGGTATATATGCATTAACCAGTTTAAAAAGTCAATTATTTCACTCTAATATAATGTTTGATTATTTTTCACATTATTTCTATTTTAGAAAAAGCTAAATATTCTGATAAGAAAAAATCTTAACTTACCATATTTAAAAAATAATATTTAATTAATTAAATGATAAAACTAACTAAATATTGAACAATTCATGAGAGAACTAATGTTAGACATTAATATTAAATGGGACACTTAGAAAATAGATAAATAAACAAAATTGACATCGATTTATTTTTCTAAAATACAAGAACATAAAATGGTTATTTTTATACATAAATATGTACCTTTAAAACTATTCGAAATATGTAATACAAAAATTCTAAGTATAGTTATATACTGATTTAAAAATACTTGTGGTTTTTCACTTTTTTGTTTGTTATACATGTCCCAATTTTTAGAAAATCACAGATTACTACATCGTTCGTCCAGACTGAAATTATGAAACACGCCCAATTGCTTTCATCTAAACGAAAGAATATATTCTTAAATACGCCATCAAGCTTACAAAAATATACTAAACCAATTTTAGTTGGTATATAAATTCACAGATTTATAAACTGAAACTTATCCTTATCTATGTTTTATCAATTTTGAATGTGGGGCAATATTGCTATTTTATATTTTATTTTATAGCATTATCTTTTAAATCAGTGCATATTATACCGCAGTTTAATATAATATTGTATTTTAATCTTGATATTCACTCTCCCTATATTATTCTGTATGTAGATAAGATAGTTCTATTGTGATGCACAACATTTATTGTAAAAATATCGTAAAAATTAATATGTATGAAACATAATTTGTTACTGTAACAAATTATGTTTTATACATATTAATTCGAAATTTGGTACAAAAAATCTTTATACCCTTTGTACCTTTAATCTTTATAGTTTTCCAACAAAACTATTCTAGGTATAAAGATTTTTTATAGTTTTCTAACAAAACAATTCTAGGTAAAAAAAAATTTCTGGAACAATAAGTATAAATATTTTATATATATTTATATTTGGGCTTAAAAGATTTTCAAATAAAAAGTTTCGTTTTGTTTATATCTATTTATTTATACACACACATATATATATATATATATACAGGTATACATATATGTATATATATAATTTATCGAAATATAACGAATTATAGGTTTCTTTATATTAATCAATTTCTGAGATGTGACATTATGATATTATTCTATAACGCTTTATTCTATGAATTATCATTACTATATCATGACTTATTACTTACCTCATCAACAGAGCAAAGGCATTGATTGCAACCATCGAAAAAGCCAAAGTTCTTACAACTAGCGGCCTCGGCACAGATTTTGTCCCTAGGAAAGTCCATACAGTCCAGTAATTCTTCTCCCGTAGGATGTTTACAGATCCCGGAACACACCATAATCGCTAAACAATTAGCAAACAGCCACTTACCACTGCAAATCTGCATGTTGTCAACTATTGATCTTCCACTTACTCTATCCTCTCATTTCCCTGAATATGTTCCTTAGAATTTTATATTATCAACTCTTCTGAATTATAATACACATGATTCGTTATTGAGAGTTAGCCTATAAGGTGTAACGTTTCAGATACATAAACTCGATAAGAGAATTTAAGGCCTTATTTTAAAGCTACTAAATCTCGCGTAATGGAAATGAATATATAATTGTTCAACACCCTATATGAATAGAATCATAGACCATTTAATGGTATTCTTCCAAAAGCCCAAAATAATATGTATCAAGGAGAATTGTGTACATAAGTATAATTAACGCTCAAAACGACTGTCATTAATATGTTGTCTGCCCAAATAGAAATAGTTGTTTCAGATAGAAACAGCGTATATCCCCTGACAAGAAATCCTATACATTTAAACGTAAATTTTGACAGATATTTTTATCGATAGTATTATTTAAAATCGTAAGGCAAGATGCTGTATCAAACAGATCACATTTCTGTCAACAAGACATAAAATACGGTAATCTGTTATGATGGATTTAGCATTATAATAAATACATAATAAATATGTAGTCACATATTACATATCCTGTCATGTACATATATATTATTCCTTTAACTAAACATTAACTTACACATAATTAATAATTAAAAAGAACGATAAGAGGAATTGAAGAAAATTATACACATTTAAAAAGTAAAATAGTAAGATAATACATTACTATTAAACTACAGTAGTATATAATGTAATGTGTAAATTATACATTAAAACTTGTAAAGATTATATAGATATCAATTATATACCTAAGTATATATCTCAAAATATGCCTACCATTACTGTCAAAGTCATAAAGCAACACATGCCAATATGTTGTATCTATTCACACTTTATGACCATAAATATATTAGTCAGTCACTAACAGCTTGATGCAGCGCACATCACTTGCAATAAAATCATATTTTTAACTTCATATATAGAACTATTTACCTCATCTATTTAAATAATTCATTTATTTGCAGTAAAATATATTAGATGTGCAAGTGAATATCCTCTATAAAGTTTATACAGGGTGTTCCAAAAGTCACGTAACCCAGAATACACACATTTAAAGAACCATAGATTAAAATACCCTACTTTAACAACGGGTGATTGCAGAGTTAGAGAAGATGTTTGAAGTGGCCACCACCAACTTTAATATACTTTTAAAGTTGGACAAAGCCGTTTTTGACACATTCTGAAGTTTACTTGGAGATTTCAGAAATTTCATTCAAAATATTGTCTGGTAGATCTCGCAGTGTCCGTGGCTTGTTTGCATGCAGGGTACAACCCTTACTTATTAAAAGTAGATCGAAATATTGGTTCAGAATCATCAGCGTATCTCGTGCTGTGTGGGCAGATGCTCCATCTGGCTGGAACCAGGCATTTTCAATCTATCGACTTTTATTGCAAGCCTAATATGTAGAATACGTTTACCTAGAATATTAAAAGCACATATAAACTAATTTATGGTTCTTTAAATGTATGTATTATTATTCAATACAAATCTGGGTTGCATGACTATAGGAACACCTTGTACATGAGTGCAGCGTATGTATGTGTGTATATTTTAATTTACGTTTAGCTCATAGTTTAAGCTTATAATTTTAGCTTTCAGTCTGATATAAACTGAGTTTGGTCTCATTCCAATGGGATAATCATAAAAATGCTATATTATTTAAACCATTTTCCTTAAAAAAAAGCAAATTTTGCAAAGAAAGACAATTACTGTAAAAAGCGTTGAGTGGACATCAGGGTGACGAAACTTGAACCGCCTGTGACAATGGTCTCATTTACAACGAAATTCGTTAAATGAATAAATGTAAAAGTAAATGAATATTATATTATATATGTTAACTACCATTCTAAGTATAATTATGAAAAATAAGAAAATAAATTGACTAAATATTTATTCAGTTGCATGACTATTTCACCGACAAAATAAGTTTATTAGATTAGTCGGTGAATGTCATGAATAAAACGTATTGCAGTACCTCTATATGCCATTATATATATCAGTGAATTATTTTCTGTGAATCATAATGCACCAACTTATTAAATTCAATTAAACCGAAAATTTCTGTATATAATATATTGGATAATCCTAATAATAATCATAATTGTGAATCAAAACCGGAAACAAAATTTATAAATCTAATGGTCTTTAAATAATACCATACTTGGTCACATACAAAATTCAGTAGATGAACTCAAAAAGTTGTCCAAAGATCGATCCCACACACAGACATACGTTGCTCTAATTCACAAATATATTGTGCTGGGTAGTATTTATAATGTACATTATATAATATATAATATATGTATATATGATGACATGTGAACAATTTTAACTTTAAGAAATTAAATCATCCTACAGAATGATGTGCACATCCTTAAAAGGTCAATAAATCTCCACGTTATGATAATATGTTATTAGATAAAACTTGTTTGATAGTTTAATTACCAAAATCCTCCAACCGCATATTTATGCAAAATTATAGCTTAAAATATTAAATGAATCATAGTTCAAACTTAGACCAAAGGAAAATATTTTAGGGATTTTGGTGATAAGTTAAATAATTTCACACTGCAGTTTGATATATATGACGTTTCAAAAATAATTAAATTGAATATGATTATTATTTATTTTAAACTTTAAAAGTAAACAATCATATACAGATATTTTGATCATTAGTATGTCAGTTTGATTAACTCATAATTGTATTTGTCAGTCAAAAGTCACTCCTTCCAAAATTGCAGTATATAAAGTGATCGATAGTGATTTTACTTGATTTTACTGCTGATTTAAGTTATATTATCTTTATTATTCAGTTCAAATAATTTTGACACTATGAATCATTTTGGAATCCCAAGAAGTTATATGATAACTGTACTTGGAATTATAATGTTCTGTTGGTCTCAAAAAGTTGATTCAATGTATTGTCGCTCCTTTCCCTACACCAAAATTTGTATTGCCACGGCAAATTGTAGACGATTTGCATTTTTTGATGGCTGTAATCAATGCATTTGCGCGGTAAGCTTATATGAATCTATATGTAAATTCTATTTGATTTCATTTGTTCTTTATATATGTACAAGAAAAGCAATGTTATATTATACTTTCATGCAATTTCTTTCAATCATTTTCGATAGAATATGAAGACAACATACATAATTTCCCTATATTAAATAATTATTCACGTATATACACTTTATGAAGCTTTATTTGTATATATTGCTTGAATAAAAGGTACTGAATCAAACATTTGAGAAAAACAATAATTAATATATGTTAGTAATTATTTATTTTATATATAATGTAAGCAAATGCGACTATCGACTTGGTAGTAATATAATAATAATAATAATAATAAGTGTATATTTGGAAAAAAGTTGAACAATATAGGGAATCGTGTACAAGGGCATTAGGTAAATATGTAGGTGAATTTTATGTAATTACCGTTGATTATGTCATTTAATATTTAATAACATAATACATTAAATTATTATATTGCAAATTAATTCAAGCCATAATTCAAAATGACATAATTATTGAAATGTTCAAATTAAAACATAATGATTGTGTCCAGTGTCATCTTCCATCATTCTATCTTTATGATAAAGAACTACTGCACTCTAAATAGACTATTTATTTTAAAAATACGACAAAAACATCAATTAATATATTCAGCATAATTTATACAGTTAGTAGTATTACACAAGTTTCTATTGTTTATAACTGTTTGCTATTATATGCATATAAAGGATATATAACTAAATTATTTTCAAAATACATTAGAAAACGACCTATACCAATTCTCTGCAATCTCGCCTGCATTAAAATTAAAATTAAATGTATGTATATCTGAATATCCTCCATTATTTATAAATTAGCGCATTGAATATAATAGGTATATATATATATATGTGTATATGCATTTTTGTGTGTGCATATATCTAGAGTTAATTTTAGCGTACTACATATCCAATAAATATCGAGTTTGTATCGTTTATATAGTTTTTATTACTTTTAATTTTAAATTAAAAAATGTTTTTTTACAAAGCTAAAATTACAAAATATGAATTTTAGAAGACAATGCTTCTAACATCATCATTGGGAAAAATTAGTGTGACGTAACAGTGGTCATGGATATCAATGGTCTGGTTTTATACAATGGCATTAGCGAGAGGTGAATATTAGTATATATTAACAGGTATAAAAATATTAAGAAACTACCATTCATAGTCCATTATCATTCAAATGATATCAAATTCAATTTAGAATTGCATGCGAATCAAATAAATGACCTTACTATTTCAATCTTGCTCATATGTCTTCATTTTTTTGTCGTCATTTTTTTCAGAAACGCTTCAATTATGCAATCTGTACACGTAGACATTGTTCCAAGGTGGCTCCAGTGAGACAATGTATGCAGTTAGTAGAAAATGTTTTTAGCAACGCTAATTTATGCTGGTAAATATTCAGAAGTTAATCCAGCAAAGATTGAACCCTGTATCATAAAAAATTATTTATTTATCAGTTTTAAATATATACAAGAATATAAAACAACACGATTGTAACACTCACTTTTGTTAATTTTAATATTTTTTGCATTCATATACCAGAACAAATGTGACGTGTATGATAATTATAACCTGTGTCACTGTGACATGCATGCATTTAATAAGACTACAATGCTTATAGGACATAATATCATGTACAAAAATATGCAAAAAGAAAATTTGCCTGAAAATGTTAAAATTATCAATTTTTTATCTAATTAATAATTTCAATTTAAAAAGTTTTTTTTTTATTTTAAATATTTTTATTCCATAATTTTTGCATTTTAAATTCCAAATTTTTTATTAGAAATTCATGGCTAAATAATAAATCTTTGAAATGAAAGATGTTTTAATTTATAAATCTTAAAGTATATCGCGTTAGTAAACTGTTAACCACCACCCAGCCCCTAGCACATATTGGAAACTGTTCGAAACCGACATGACCGATTGAGCTAAAATTTGGAGCCAGTGCACAAAATTCTCTTGTATACATTTTTTTTAATCCGACACTTTTTAGGTCAACTTCCTGTACAAATGTTAACTGTTGCCCAAAAAATCACTGGCTAAATTTTGCACATCATAAAATGAAGTAATATTCAAGAATTTAACTTATACAATTTCGAAGTTTTATACCGTGAAATATTTTTAGTATTCAATATTCATCTAAAGAGATAATCTTTCAAAGTTGAAGTCTAAATGTTACACACGTATCTAACGTATATCTTTATATATACATATATGTACATATATATGGGTCATTCCACGAACTGTCATTTTGCATACTTCAAAATAGAAATGAAAAAAAAAATCATGGATCGCCATACAGGATATACCATTAATTAGGATCATTCTACGAATAAACTTCATGGGCTTTCAGAAAATGTATAATTACTCTATGAAAAGTATCATATAGTCTTTATAAAATTTGGTAATACTACCCAAAAATGACCAAAATATACGTTTTTTTAACGTTTTCGCAACCTTTCCCAGTTTATAGGAAAAATATTAGTAAATTCCTGTCTTGAAAACTGCTTCCATTTAACAATAAACATAATAGTGCATATAGTATGCATAAATGTATATATTTGTGTGTCTTCGAAATATGTCAAAAA
>JAYRBW010151509.1:0-14282 GCA_036023295.1 Invenusta paracnida | reverse complement strand
CTGGAGTCTTTCTTGTAATACCAGCAAATAGTTATTTCTTTTCATTGTTGCACCTTTTGGCAGAAACCATAGGCTACCACGACCAGATGCTGCCATAGACCCCATATCATTGTACTTGTAGGATGTTTGACAGAAGGAAGACAGTAAAAGATGTTGTAGCGCTGACCTGGAGAACATCTAACTCTTGTTGAACCAGTATTTCTAAATTGTTTGATCGTTGATTCATCACTGAATAGAACTATTTCCCATTCAGCAGCCGTCAAATCATTGTATCTATCGCAGAAAGCCAGACGATTACCGATATTTTTTTCAGTTAGTTGGTTTTCTTGCAGGTCTTCGTGATTTTAGATTGAACATCATGTATAATCGTCGACAAATTGTGCGGGCTGATATGTTTGGAATTTGCATTGCCACTTCACGAGATGATATGAATGGACTTCCGATAACAATCCTGTTCAGAGCTGCTTAATTTACATTATCACGAAAAACAGCTGATATGTTCTCTTGTTACCAGACTTTTGGCCATAAAGTTACACATAAGTTTTGACATTTACAAAAAGAACGTAAAAACTAAGAAATGCATAAAAGGTTATGAACGCTAAAGAATTTAAAATTTTTATAGTATAAAGATGTTTCTCTGAAACTTTGTGACACTACACATTCAATAATAATACGTTGATGACGCTGTACAGTATGTATTACTTACAAAACTTATGTATTTATACCAATACAGTATTATATATGAATAATTTTATAATATAGAAGATGAGATGGAACAAGCCAAAAACATAAATTACTTTACAAATATTATGAATTATTCTTGATGCTTTACAGGTGCGATTCTTTCAGTGGCCCTAGTCAACCGCATTGCCTCAGAGAAAATTCCTAAAAATATCAACACAATGGAATTTGAGGATAGGCTCCTTCGTATTGTTACTAATTATTGGAAGCAACTTTAAGAAGTTTGACAACGAAGGACATTTTGGACATTATCGATACAATTGAATATTTGCAGTTTTGTTTTCATAAAGATAGTTTCTCTTTGTAAGTATGTTTTCTAGTGATTTAATATCTACAACATACATACTATTATGCTATTGTTGATTACGGATAATTTTCTAGGATAATAAGTATTAGAACAGACACCTATACTATATTTTTCTCATGAATCGATATTAATTTAATATTAACTTTAATACTAACATTAACTATTGCCAATATAATATAATACATTGTGATTCGTTAGAAAGAATTTGTTGTTAAATATGATGTTCTGCTTTCAATTTTATCAACATCAACATTCATATATCCGAATATAAAGTTTCGTGTGTACAAATATGCTACGATAATTATCAGATTTATGTCAAAGCATGGCAGAACTTGTGTATGTAACTATTAAAAAATTACTCTTTCTATTTATTTATTGACAATATATTTATTATTTTAAAGAAATATTTTCTCGAAAATAAATAAGCAATTGTTTTATTCTTATCACTGAATTTCAAGATATATTCTTCATGAAGTAATTTTATGATGGAAATTCAGGTTAATTGAAACACGGATAAGGTAATATAATAATGTTAAATTACAGGATATTGCACACAATCAATAACACCGACCACAAGAAAATGAGTACACCAAGAGTTAGTTTCAAGAATTTGACTGAACATTATAAAGTCATTTTATAAAACGGAAAAATAATGCGCAAATTGGTCATAATGGTAAAAGTTTTACATAAATATTATTGAAGTCAATTGATTCACAATATACATATATAGGTATATAGGCCAGGGGCTTATCTTGACTTAAAATGTAGTGCAGGCAACTTCCTAACCTCCAGGGGCCATGCGAGGCGAGTAGCCGAGTCTCTAAATCGGCGCGTAGTCCTGAATTATTTTTATTTGTTTAGATGGCATTTAAAGGCATGTAAAATTAGTATTTGCTCATATTTTATCCTGTTAAATGAAGATCTTTTACATTTTAAAGGCATAGTATTCTTTATATGGGCATTTTATTTTCAATAAGGACACAATATCTGTGACTATTTGTAGGCACGTGCCTACATTGCCTAATGAAAGCAACGCCCCTGTATGCGTTTATTTTATTTTGTTGCAATTAAACCATGACAATTAAATAATGTCTTAATGTTACATATAACATATATGTATATACATCGGTATATTACTACATATTCCCACAAGCCACATAAGGTTTATTTTTCTATTTAATTTCTGAATTTATATTTAGTTTAGAAAAATGTTCAATATTTCTTATATTTAAATTGTTTGTATAAAAGCGTCAGTCACTTCAAAATAGAACGAATATGTTGAGCCGTTTTAAATATGAACAACTGCCCTATAAAAACTATCTCGTATATACATATTTTGAATTTCTGAAATAATAAGTCATCGAGAAAATATATAATCATTCGGAGAAATAAGTGTTTCATAAAAACTGTCTGCTAATTTAAATACAAGTTTACAGTGTCTGTAATATTTGTGAAAGTCTCAAGTAAAAGATATGTAGATATGCTTCAAATAAATGAAAAGTGAGATACACTATCGATTTCTTCAATGTTTTCAATGTATTCCCTTGATGCTCCTTTTCGTTCAAAGCTCTCCTCCTCAAGAAGTCCTAACACCTTTTCCATCTAACGTGATAATAATCGATAACAGCTCTTCGACCGCTCTTCTTGATACTTTATGTAATCCAAATATTTATACAATGTTACTGATTTCTTTTCATATTATAGGTTATTATTACACTGACTATCTCCCAAATGCATATACATATGTATAGAGGCCGTTTTCGAGAGTTTCCTAGAGATAAAATGTTGTTTTGTTTCTATGCATAGATTAAAAAGCTGTGTTTTCCTTACAATTTATCTATAGAAAAGTTCTACTTTTTTGTTCAAGTATAACTTTTCTCTGGTCATTTTTACTTTTCTGTACCTTTTTTATTATTAATTAAGAAAATCATAATCAACTTGATTCAAAGTATTATCTCCTTATTATTATTTCGTCATAAAAAACTTTTTCAACATTAAAAATGATATAAATAAGTATAAATAGGAATAAACAATGTTTTACAAATTGCTATGGAAGTAAGAAATAAATTCTAATGTTATAAAAATAATCAATATCAATAAGTATAATGAATTAAGCTTGGTTTCCACTCCGCCGGTAAGCCACCGCAAGTACTACGCCGGCAATGGTTTCCACTCAGAAGTAGTATCTTGCGATACCGGCGGCCTACACCAATTGTTTAAAAATTTTAACTTTCGCAAGGTGCCGCAAGGTACCGCAAGTACTACGGCGGTGGTTTACCGGCGGAGTGGAAACCAAGCTTTAATAGGCCAAGAGAGATTGTGTGTATCTAAATGTTGTTTGAATAGGTTAGCATATTCATTTTAGGCTGAGCGAGATAAGACCTACTAACATGGTGTACCATGGATCAGTCCTTGGATATTTTTTATCCTTCTTCTGTATAAATGATGACACAAATATATTTATATTTGTTAAAATTATAATAAAATAATGTATATAAATGCATAGACAATATTTTTTCATCTAAAGGTCAAAATGCTAGTTCAAAATATATCCTGAAAACAACTATACAGTTAGCTACATACATATGTATCTAACATTTTTTTAACACATTTACTATTCAAGAGATATTGTATGTAGGTATATAAAATATTAATTTTCAGAAAAATATTTAGTATAAGAAAATAGTAGTATCAAATTATTATTGCTTTTTGTTAGAAAAGCAGTAATAGTTATCAATAATCAAGAATAGAAGAGACGTAGGTACCCATAGAGATAAGATAAAATTATATTATGGTAGCCGAGAAGGATCATACAACAAAAATGTAAGAGTACAGTGAATATGTGGAAATATTCCTGTAAATGTAAATATATTCGTGTAAATGTTGACATATTCATGTAAATGTGAATATATTCGTGTAAATGTTGACATATTCATGTAAATGTAAATATATTCGTGTAAATGTTGACATATTCCTGTAAATGTAAATATATTCCTGTAAATGTTGACATATTCGTGTATATGTAAATATATTCTTGTAAATGTTGACATATTCGTGTAAATGTTGACATATTCGTGTACGTGTTGACATATTCGTGTACATGTGGACATATTCCTGTAAATGTTGACATATTTGTGTACATGTTGACATATTCCTGTAAATGTGGACATATTCCTGTAAATGTAAACATATTCCTGTAAATGTTGACATATTCCTGTAAATGTTGACATATTCCTGTAAATGTGGACCTATTCCTGTAAATGTAGACATATTCTTGTAAATTTGGCTATATTCCTGTAAATGTGGACATAGTGGTGTAAATGTGGACATATTCCTGTAAATGTGGACATATTCCTGTAAATGTTGACATATTCGTGTAAATGTGGACATATTAATTTATGTTTATATAGACATATTCGTGTTAATTTCTATGGTTAAATGTTACACAATTTGCAAATTTTGTTTAATCTTGTATTTATTTAAGTTTGTTATAGATTCTGACCTTGAGATCGGCATATTTTTAATAAATATGTATTTTAATATCTTTTATATGCATCTTCAATGGACAATGTATGTACCTATGTCTCTTTAAATTGTATTATACTTATATGTACCTAAATATGTATGCTTTTCTAATATGTACTATTCCGTAATTGTGACTTTTATTTTCAATTAGTTACCTAATTTATAAATTATAAATTAAAATGATATCTTTTAAAGTAATTGAGCACTTTTGATTATTAAACATATATAATTATAGTCAATCTCAATTTATGTAATGCGTTTTAAATAAAAGGTTTTATAATACCTGGCTATTAATATATGGTGAAGACACCGGGGTTGACACAACTCATGCACACACTCAGTTAAATCTAATAGTCATGGTCATGGGGGCCTATGGCTAATGGATATATTATAAAAGCCGAAAAAGTTAAATTATTTCAAACTTTACACACCATCAAATTGTCGATATTATATTATACTTGAATTATATTTATAAATAAATAATACGTTTTTAGTTGTACAGGTATACAGTATATACTTATTTTTACTGCACTTTAATTTGTTATCTGCATTTTATTAATTTTTTCGTGAAAAAAAGATAGGTACAATGTCAGACACACATTTAGTTTAACACTGACTGACCTACTTTTATTGATCCAAGAAGCCACTGAGAAAGAATCATAATTATCTTATGAACCAAATTAAACAAAACTAAATATTATTTTGAAACAAATAATTATAAATATATAACAGTAATTGAAATATTTTTGTGAAGCTTATTTCTTACTAAAGTGGAATATAGGCTGGTTTTAATTAAATAATATATTATATTATCAGTTATGTTACAGTAATGACATTAACTATGTCATATTAACAACTGTTTCTTTTTTAAGTGGTTTTTTGCATTACTAAAAGTAGGATATCACTAAACTAAATGTATAACTATATCAATTTTAACTAATAATAATTCTCAAATTTTATTGCTCATTGCTATAGTAATATATTCCATAAATGCATACACTAGCCACACATTTCCACTATCGGCTTACTGACACTTTATTCTTATAGTTATAAAGCTACTATATTATAGGAATAGCATAATAAAATTCAAATCTGACTCTAATTTATTGTACATTACAGTATAAGCAATAAAAGGGAGGATAGGTCCATATTAAAAAGCTAAATGTATATAATATTATAATAAAAATTTAATAATCAAATTTGTTTTTGATATTACATTGATATATAGATGATTATTATATTGATTATTATAAATGTATACGATTACGTCGTGGATTAGATAGGATAATGTAATTAAACTTCAATATTCTTAAAAATGTTAACTAAATTATCCTACAAGTCAAGAACAAGTCTAGCATCTTGAGAGATGCTAGCAGCTTTATTCATTTATATATATATTAACGAGAATAGGCCTATCTTTGATCGCTAATAAATCAGACAGGAGTGTATTAAAAAGCTTATCACACTATGCAGCCGTAAAGAAAGGGTTAATATTATAATTGTTTTTAA
Source organism: Invenusta paracnida (assembly GCA_036023295.1). Classification (NCBI taxonomy): domain Eukaryota; kingdom Metazoa; phylum Platyhelminthes; order Proseriata; family Coelogynoporidae; genus Invenusta; species Invenusta paracnida. The sequence continues at coordinate 8,200 of JAYRBW010151509.1, read as the reverse complement.
AAATAATAATAAATGTACACTCAATTAAAAGCAGCGATATATTACATATGTATACATCGGGTATACATACATAATCCAGTTTACGATGGAAATTTCCGAAACGACCAGAATAATTGGAAGGGGGTAAACACTTTTTACTGTAAAGTATACGTATAATTATATCTAAGTTTTTGTCAATTTCATCAACTTATCACAATTCTCTTAAATAAGGGTTTTTTGTGCAAAAATAAAATGTATGTGTGCATAATGCTATCTACATAAGACTATTCTTTGAGGTTAATGTAAGTGAACTCAATTACAAATAGAGATACGTCACATTGATAAAGGTACAAATATCCACAAATGCTTATTATAATTTCTTTTCAGACAAAGCTGTCATTACCACACCCGCAGTTGTTATCAGGAAAGCAATTGTAAGAAGGATTACATTTATTTTCCCCTGAAATCCTGAAATTGTAAAAACAGAATTAATATACAACTTATTATATATATATATAAACAACATGAAAAGTGTAATCACATCATATAATTACTTACCTATTTTTGATTAGCATATGTGAATATTAGAATATACCGATATTTTATATATATTAATACTGTTATAATTTATCTATAATGGTTTATTAATATCCGAATTCAGCTTACTTTAGAATAATATACATTTAGAATTCTTTGCTACTTTATTGTTATATGTATGTTAACAATACATCTGGTTAAGTAAGTTTCAATTTTTGCATCTCTAACTAAAGCCTTGTTTTATTCTAAAATAATCGACACTCTAAAACGCTATTAAATAACACTATGTATTCATTCCTCAACATATGGAGTGCTTGATTGTCTTCATTAAGCAGGGGAGCTACCACCTACCCGAATCTCGCCGAAGAGGACGGTACCCCACATGGCGCTGATAGCCCATAGAACAGCAGTGACGATGGGAAAGCTGACAGCCTCGGAGAGCCCATCATTGATTGTTCACACATTTTAAATCAAGGGCTGTGTCGGAACCATACATAGACGATTATAGAAATATACATTTGAACACGGACATACCATTAACTTTAGATAGGTTCGAATATGTCAAATTCTATACAAAAGTTCGATCTATATTATTCATATGTTTGTCATTCTTTAATGTATTAGTAACTGTGATAGCAGTCACAATTGTACAAAAGGAGAATCACTAACTTCTATCCCAGTCTGGAAGTTGACGGTTATATTTGGTGCTTTACGTACAAATTCTAAAAGTGTACTATCTTAAAAGAAGAAAAAAAATACTGTACATTTTTAATACTCTTTCCATCTTATGTTTGTATTTATATCAGACATAATTTCATATTTGTGAGACTGCCAAATATTTATGCAAGTTGTAAAACACCAACATTTTTAGACTTAAACTTTCCAATCTAAGCATTTCAATTTTTTTTTTCAAAACCAAAACTAAAACCAAAATATAATTACGTACGCTATTAATCTTAAACTAAAATTGTTTAAGACTAAATCTATCATGATAGTCTTTAAGAAAACGTGTCTCTATTTGATGCCTCTAAGATCACACCATTTGTGAATAAATGAATATATTTGTATATAATATATTATTATAGGTAATATATAATATAATTTATATTAATATATAATATAAATTATATTAATATATAATATTATTTATAAGCTCTTAAATATCTGGAAAATATTTAGGGTCATTTAAGATACATATATAGGTCATTTTCCGCATATATTGGATAATATTAGTATTACGTCTTTACAATTAGTCAAACGATATAATATATTATAAAAACATTAAATATTGAATATACATTTATTTTTAAATTTCACAATTAGCAACAGATTTGAATCTATAATAATATAATTATCAACGATTTTTGAGAATATTGATTGTCGTAATTAATTCACCGTATAAATTGGCACCTAGTGGCACCTATAGCTCCAATTGTAAGTTTTATTTGGGGTCAAAGATCCTGGATGTAGATTATTGGTATGAAACTAAGTATAAAGAGGGTTTATACGAATAGGGCCAGACATACATAGATACCCCTAAAAAATAACGTGATTATAAAATAAAAATGTTATGCATATTTAAATAATTTTTGTCTCGGTACTTATTAGTAGTGTGATAAATAAAGTATTAGAATTAATTTTAAAAATAATGAAAATTACTTAAAATAATGCGTAAGATTAATAGATAATTTCTATATATGTATTTGCAATCGTCTCATAAAAAAACGATTTTTAACATATATCATTTTACCACATTTTTATGCGTTAAATATTAAATATTTGTAATTGTGTCTCACAATAGAGTAATTTAAATAAAGTATTTTCAATGATTTTATCGTTTTTCTAAAGAAAATTATTATACATATACAGATGATATTGATACATCATTATTTCTACATAGCAAGCTATTATTACACCAATTTAATACTATTATCTATCCTTAAAAATCAAATAATTAAAAATATTATACAAACAAGTATACATTTAATAGAGATTTTATTGACTTAAAGTATGATTTCAATATATACTATTTAACTCCACATTTTAAAATAGATTTATTCTAAATATTGATGAGTGACTCTCTTAAAAACAATTCAGAAACAAGTTAGTTATGATTAAATAAATAGAAAATCAATTATAATTAAAAATACTATACAAATAATAAAGGCACACGCGATATTGTAATAATCACAACAATCGCTTTCTAATTGGCGGGAGACGTCTCAGTATGTCCGCATAACTGTTTTCCACATCCTCTCTACTTTTGATTGGTTCCTGCTGATTGGACGAAGACCCTGCTATCAGTGGAGTGGCCTCAGGATTTGATTCGAAGAAATGGGATGACGAATTAACCGCTATGTTATTTTCAATTTCTTCTTCCGCGATAGGTCTCACTGTTGGCTGGATGAAACGTTTACAGATTGAAAGTTTGACAGACAGGAAATTAAATTATATACAGACAAAAAATCGATAAATAGACGCACACATACAGATCCCTAAAAATAGTTAGATACATTGGAATATATTTTGCAACACTACTTAAAAACTATTAAATACAAACAAATGATAAGTATTGTTAACTAAAAGCATCCATATGTTATATATAAAATGTATTTTTAACTATTAAACATCCATATATATATGAAAATATTATATAATTTTACATTAGCAATATTAACATTCTATTTAAAATATTTCATTTATTTCATACTCCATGTACCTACCGTTAGTATGACTCATCTCAGAATTAAAATCATTAACAATAAATACTAGGTCGATAAATCAATAGAGCACCTATAATTTGCAAAATAATTGTATTTTTAACCACTGAATGTAGATATTCAAATTAATTAGATATAAACAAAAACTATCGCGTCGCAAAAAATGAAAGCCAAGAAACGAGATCCTCAAAAGTATAACGTTGAAATAATATTGATGATAGATAATATCTACGCAATTTTAAAAATTGATAGAAAAAGCACACCAAGATTGAAAAAACAAAAAGTTAAAATTATAATGATGATACATAGTACAGCCATTAAAGAAATTGATATAAACATGGCGCCCAGATGATATAATTGTTAATACTTTCTGTTGAAAATGCATGAATGTTTAGATAAATATGGAACATAGGTATACCTATTCGTCCAAACTGTAAAATTCAGAAAAATATGAAAACAAAATTTTTGAAAAAATTGTGCAATTATATTATTTTTCTAATTTATAAAAATTGGTTTACTTTAAAATAGCCACTTTTGCATTCATGTGGGTTTCATTGCTTTTATAAAAATGTTCCATTGATAAATTTCTGCTAGCATGTTTGTCTGGTAGCCATGATAAGTTTTTGACAGTTATCATAAAGCGAAATTATACGAGAAACGAAAGGACAGGTTAGAAATCCGTCCTGACAAGTTAAATACAAAAAGCATCAGTTAACAGGGTACAAACCTCGTCTGTCAGTACAATATATTAATGCACCGAGATAATCAAATCGAAAGTTTGGGTGTTAAATACTTGCAAATTTCAGAGTATACACGAAAATTCGAAACTTATACATAGATTATATTCAGTGATGACATTGGTAGAATTTTATATAGGTATATACTAATATGCTGTACAAAAACAATCACAGAAATATATAAAGAGGCGAAAGTTATACAGAAGTATAATAAAACTGGAAGATATAACGACGAATGGTCAATATAACGACGAATGAATTCAAGAGTGAATATATTCATATAGGTGAAGAAAAAGAATCAGGTCATCGAACTCTTTCATTTAGTACAATTACGACCATTCTATTGGGACGAGATTATACAAGCGATCTAATTCATTGCACATCGACGGAAAATAACCCGCTGCCAATTCAAGTAATCTGTTTCTTATCAGAAATAAAGTAATTCAATCTTCCTCAATCTGCATTAGCTAATTTCGCGATATTTGTTATCCTTTTTGTACATTTGATGTTGAAAGATTTTAAAGTCTCGTTACTACATTATTTAAATACATAAGAAAAAAAGAACTATTGGTAAAATTAAAACAACAATTTTTTTTCAAATACATTGAAATTGTTTCTCTGTTTGTAAATCACTATAAATGTACTCCATCTTTACCCCGCAGAAAGCAAATGGCGACACCTGCGTACAAAAGTTATGGTGGCCGAGAGGTGTCAAAATATAACTACGTGTTTTTATCACAATTAAGTACTTATTATGCAAAGAAATTACTTCTTCCTTAGGAAGAAGTTACTTCTTTAGTAATTAGAAGCAACTAATTATGCAAATAAGTTACTTATTATTCAAAGAAGCAACTTATTATGTAACGAAGTTACTTATTATTCAAAGAAGCAACTTATTATGTAAAGAAGTTACATATTATTAAAGAAGCAACTTATTATGTAACGAAGTTATTTATTATTCAAAGAAGCAAATTATTATGTCAAGAAGCAACTTATTATGCCAAAGAAGTTACTTATTACATGTACAAAGAAGTTACTTCTTAAGTAAAGAAGCAATTAATTTAACAAATAAGTTATTTAATTGGTATAAAAACACTTAATTATATTTTGACACCTCTCGACCACCATAAAAAGTGTCTGATTTTCAGGGACTTGCGCCTTCAAACCGAATAATCCAAATCTGGAAGCAAAGATTGATTTTTGTCATAAAAAACATTTCATAAATATATTTTAAAGTTGATATAAAAACAGAATTCTCAAAGGGTATCGCGTGATGAAACTCATTTATAAATATTTAAATACAATAGAAACAGTTTAATGTTGGATTCACATTATGCTATCTAAAGCATACTACCAGTCTATAAAAGTTATAAGAACGAGCAAATTATAAATAAATTATTTCATTCAAGAAAAAAAGAAAATATTTAAAAAATATAAATAAATAAAATATAAATAAATAAATAAATATTATTATTATTATACATATTTGAAAAGATATCTGTCAAAAAGGCTATATACAACATACATTTAAATGTAGATATGATACCTATAAAATATATTAATGCTTGTAAGTAAATGGCTTGAAAGTATATATTGTGTATCTCCATTTAAACATTAGTAGCTTTGTCATGATTTTTAATAACTATATGTACTTTATATAAGTATATAATTTTTAATAAAAACAAATAAAAATGAATGTCTGATAAAAACCACCTGCCGGACACCCAACCAGAGAGAAGATTAAATGTAGCCCAGACCAGAAATCCGATCCCCATGCCCAGACAGTGGATGATCGTTACTACGCAAATGTTCCTTAAAATCAATTTGATTAAAAAACTGTTGAATCTTTTTAACCTGCTTCTTATTAAAATATTGACAAAATATAAATAAAATCCTCTATTTCAAAACTTTTATTTCATAAAATTGTCTTACATTTCTTAAAGAATTCTTGAAAGATATTTTAAATGTATGTCTTACGTTTTTGCCTTTCTTTGAATGATACTTTGACCCTTTTAAAGAAATTTCAAAGAAGTTTAGGCTTCGAAACAACAGGAAATACATTTTATGTATTAACTTTTTTCTACCTTAAAGATAGACGAATTTGGATTCAAATAATCAAACTAAACATTAAGGTAAACGTTACATTGAAATTATTATTAAATCAAATTATTACATGAAATATAGAAATTAAAAAAATATTGAACACCTAAAAATATAACATGAAATATATACATATAGGTATATACACTATATCTTTTTAGCACAAATACTTATAATAAAAACAATACATAGATAAACAATTTTTGGGAAACAATAAAAAGCGTATAATGAAATGAATAATTTTACATTTGAAAGTAAATGTTCACAATTTTTTTAAAATGATACATAATTTCTAACGGTTGCAAAATAACTTTTCAAAATCTACTAATAAAAATCCATAATTTTACAATTTAAATTTAAATGGAATATAAAAATATGGATAGATTAAATCAATGTTTATATTTTAATTAGCCTTTACATAAATGTCTCAATAATCATATTTATTAAATTATTTACCCCGGTTTAAAATATTATTATAAGCCTTGAGAGAAAACTAAATCATCATTTATTTTCAATCATTACTGTACTTTCATTTATTTCCCACTAAATTGTTATAGTGATGCGAAAAAATCGCTTATGAAAAATTAATGACTATATCCAGATCACTCTGAGTTGCTATTACGACAAAATAATACCAACATATGCCAAAAAATATCTTGTGCACTTATATAATTATAGCCAATGCAAACAGACACTAATAAATTGATGACATAAATATCAAACGAATTTGTAAAACTATGCATACTAATGGAAATAACAAATAATAGGAATGCAGCAATGAATTATTTATATATTTTTGATGTTAACGTATCTATGAGTAAGAATAAGAGTTAATGCAAAGAACAGATTTGTTTTACACATTTACACATTTCATGTTGTACAAGAAGCCTGGAAATAAAGATAATTGTTAATCTATATAAAGAAGATTATATAGACTCGAAATAATAAAATAGTATAAAAAAGCACCAATTTAGTACCTAATGCGAAAAAATTTAAACATTATCCTGAAGTAAAGTAGTTACTCAATTTTACTTATGTAAAATCTATACTCATAGTCTGCGAGTTTCTCTTTAATTTGAAGGTAGAAGTTAAATTGATTTATTAATGTAATTAATTCAAAATTGTGCACAAATTTATGACCGTAACCCGCTTCTGTGTAAACCATGTATACAATATTTATAGAGTAAATCAAAAACGCGGACATAAAAGCAGTAACACTAAAAACTCGTGCTTAAGAGAATAATAAAATAAATTTAGAAATTGTTAATTATTTATAAATCTAGGCAGATTTAATGAACGTAATATCGTCTCAATATGAGCCAGAAATTGAACCGGCTTAATATAAATAAGATTAAGTTTTGCATACAATAAGGTTTTTATCTTATGTGGTATAATAGTAAGCAGAGAAAATATGTCAGATATTTAAATAATGTGTGCGTATATACATACTATATATCTATTAGTGTAAAATAAGGGTATTATTATTACAGATAAATATTAAAAGTAACATTGTTTAAATTTGTTTGTTTTTTATAAAAAATGTAAATTTTCTTTAAATCACTGAAGAACTTCAAATAATAACCAACAAATTAAAATTAATAAATTTAGTAACAACAAATGAAACCATTCATTCGGTGGAAAAATGACAATTTGTAACTTATTACGGGTTTAGTAATAAGTAATAAGAAATAATTTAAATTTATTTGATTCACTTTTTGTGTTATATTATAGACAACTGGTCTCACTGCTCGTTTTTAATTAAACATGGTAACACTAAATAATAAGCTATCTAAAAAGATAAACTGGTATACTACGTTATGCATTGTACAAATTATTATATGTCTTTGAAATATTGTTTTTATCATACAACAAAAGCAATACGTTAATAATTTAGAAATCGAATAATTCCGCTATTAAAATGTGAAATTTAAAATATTTACAAATATGAAATGGAGATTTATATTGACAAAAATATATTTTCCAACATGCATCTAATTTTTGAAAAATATCAATCACTTGTTTAGCTCAATTTTTGTTTCTTGATTAGAATGCATGTTTTCTTTGTGACTGCTTTTAACCGTACAGGTGTATAAATTATTATTTATAACCGGATATAATATTTTAGAC
>JAYRBW010151498.1:0-14283 GCA_036023295.1 Invenusta paracnida | reverse complement strand
ATAGGGATGATCGGAAGAAGGAGACCAGTTAGATAGTGCATTGGAGACATAGGGATGATCAGAAGAAGGAGACCAGTCAGATAGTGCATTGGAGACATAGGGATGATCGGAAGAAGGAGGGTCGTTTGTAAACACATTTGTAAAAAGGTTGTTGATGTGGTTTGTTGCTGCATTCACACTCTCGAATTGATCAGGGATAGCATTAAGCGAGGTCCGGTTCTTGGTTCCACGAATATAGTTCACTGTGTTCCAGAGATATTTTGAAGATTTAGAACTGCGAGCTGCCCAGTTAAGCTTGACCTTGGTAGAGAGAAATATAGTAGTTTGTGGAATCACATTAATACACGAATTTAGATTATTGTAAAAAATATGTATTTTTCAGTCGAGATTGGGAGTATTATACATATCAGAGAAACTAATTTGTGAGAGTTTATGGTTAAAATGATCAATATTTGATTGATGTAGGTCAAAAACAGTATGCGATGAGCCCTTGGGTGACTGAAAATATTTACTGGGCTGAAGAAGGATGCAATTGTGACCTGAGTTAACTAAAGGTGCTAGAATCACACACTGTTGGTAAGCTGAAGATAAATTATTGGAAGTGAAACTTTTATCAATAATATTACATCCACGAGTGAGAATGGTTAACCAAGTTAGTAGCATCGAAGAGCAGTTCTAGAGAGGAGCAATTGAAGTCGCTAAAGTCTCCACATGAAATAATGGATGAACTAGGATAAATAAGAAGGTCAGAATACATAATGTTGGATAGAGATTCATTTGTTGACGCAGTGTCAGACGAAGACAAATTAGGAGGGAGGTAGATGACAATGAGAAGAATGTTGAGTTTACGAAGATAAACCGGGATACATTCAAAGGCTGGGTGGGCGTTAAATTGAATACTTTGAAAGAGAAGGGAATCTTTACACCATAAACCAGCATTTCATATTTAGTCATTAAATTATCATAGTATTTCATAGGTAATATCTATCATCATTTTAGGCCCTATAAATTATTTGGCTAGATTTTATGCACACTGTTCCAACTCACCAGAAAAAAATACTCAAACATTTCGCTTCTGATTCCTTTCCTCTCGGACTCCTAAATTCTAAACCTCTCTTCACAGTCCTTCAGGCATTATAGATCAATCTTTCTATTACTTACAGAAACTTTCAAACCCAAACATGATAATTTTAAATTCAAACCACAATAATATCTCTCGAATTCAACATTTTTCTGACAGATTATAAGCATAATTCTAAAACACAATAATATCAACTACCATATAGATAAAACAAAACGCACATAATAATATAACAAAGTACAGCATATTACACATACACTTTTGTTATGTATAAGTTATTACAATATTACATAATATACCTACATAAATAACATACTGAGCTAGTATATAATTATTCATCTAAAAACTAAATATATGCTATTTTTACGTAATATAAATATACAAAAATACTACTTATGATAAAAATAAAAGTTATAATTGATACTATTAATCTTAGGGAATATTTCATTTAAACCTTTTCAAATAAATGATGATAACTTGTTTCAAGATTAGTTAAAATTATTTCATACATAGTTGTAGAAAAAAAATTCGTCGTCTGCTTATTACTTAATAGAAAAACATCATTTGAAATGTATTAAATAAAATGTTACTGTTAACATCTTATTAAGAATTCTATAATATTGAGAAAATGTATTATTCGTGTGTATTAGTATGTGAATAAAATGCTTTAACTATACAAAAATATATATATTACAGTGACATTGCTATATATGTTTCATATTATTAATTTTGTAAGAAATTTTTAGCTTTAGCTAATTTCAATTACTCTTGCTTCAATTAATATAACTGCATACAAAAAAACAATATAGGCTTTATCTACCTTTTAATTTCACAAATAGTTTTCTTGGAAAGACCTAAACTAGACTCTTGAAGATCCTCTAAAGCTTTAAGCTCTAAATCTTCCCCATCGTCGTTGGGGTCCTCTGGATTAAATACTCGGTTGAGAACAGTTTTGTCATGACTAGATAAGTCCATTGTCATGTTTGATTATCTAAAAGAGTTAAAGGGGGTTGGTGAAAAAATATGGGTAAAGGATATGAGAGAAGAATTTATACTTGTCGGATTTTTCAATTAGAAAATTGGAATGATTGGTAAATATTCCAGGATTAATTAGGTGATACTGCAGATAATTAATTGTATTTATTGATTAAAAAGTATTACAATAATAAAATAGATATATAATTGTCAAAAGCTCAAATAATTTTTAATATTTTGGTCTTCTTTATTTATAATTATATATTAATTTTGACAAAAGTTTAATAGCTGTTAATGTTGCCTGTTTTTTACACGCATAACTTATATATATAAAATAAATTATATATGACTATTTTCCTAAAATTAGAAAAGTAATTACGATGATATCTATTAATACGAGAGAGCAAAGCGATGTATATATCCGAGTATAGAAATGTGCTTTTCGAATGAAGGAACGTAGTTTTTTCTATGTAGCTATATTATCACGCTAATATACTCATATGATCAAGGTAAATGGTTGTCTGAATACTTACAACAATTCTATGAAGTTCTAATAATGCTCATCAATAATTTTTCTGTTATCATTTCTTTAGTTTTAATAAATTTGTAATCAGTTATTTTTATATTGATATTGATTCTTTTAATAACTTTAAAATTATTTTTTTACTTCCATAGTAATTTGTAAACATTGTTTATTCCTATTTATACCTGTTAAATATCATTGATTATTATTTTCTTATTTATTAAAAAACGTTCAGAAAAGTATGAGTAAGGAAAAGTAAAAGTTGTACAGAAAAGTAGAACTTTTCTATAGATAAATTGTATAGAAAAGACAACTTTTTAATCTATACATAGAAAAATATATATTATGAAAGAAAACATTTCAAAATCTTAATTTCATACTGTCAACGCATACATAATGCTACATTGTGTTATACTATTTTTTCCATAATTTTAAATACAGATAAACACATGTTTGAAATCTCCATATTGTTGCTGCCTCAAATATTTATAATATTGTTGCCCTTAAATAAAGTTTTACCAAAATATAACATATTTAAAAATTACTCAGTAAAATCGACAGATTACTTTCTTCGTAAAACCACAAAACTAAAAATATCAATTAAGTAACTAAATTATTTTTAAAACTTACAAAAACCGTTTTTTAAATTTGGAAATAAATTTTTTTGTATATTCTTATATAATCCTAGTTATAACTGTTTAAAAAATAGTTATTTTAGATCTTAAAATAAAAAAAAAATATTTTTAATAAACATTTCAATCAAATCATATTTTGAGTTCGATAACTACTTAAAAATTTAAGTAAAAAATGAATAATTTGTAATAAATAAAAAACTTATTATTATATGCTTGTTAAAATAATTTTCAAACGTTGTAAATAGAGGATATTTTTAAAGATCTTTACTAAGTTATTGTTTAAGCCTTTTATTGTTTAAGCAAAAACATAGCAGCAAACATTAAGATGAATAAAAAAATTACAATTCAAATAGTATTATATATATGAATCAATCTACATAATGGTTGGTCACTCTTATTATCTATGACTCATACATATGTCACATCATAGTGTACCTGTGCATAGAATATTAATATATTCAGTGATATATACCTTTATATAGATTAGATACAATTTCAACAGGTAATTAACTTCACACAATAAAGATGTTTGTTGACCCTTGTGCTAATAAATTGGTAAATTACCATGATAGTTATTTTAATCAATATTTCTGACCATTTACAGTGGTGTGGTACTCATGAGAGATGTACTATAAAGCCTACATGAAGTATCGCTGATAAGTTGGCAGCGGAATGCAAATCTATTTAGAAGCATGTTTTATAGAATATTAATAATAAGTCATAAACACGACCTCGTGTATACAGAAAAAACAATTCGTTGCAAATTGTAATCTAAATTACAACCGGATATTGCACAAGGTATAAACCTCGTTAGATTATCGATGCAATCCACAAACACCTGTAAAATATTATAAACCGTAGGTATTTATTACAACAAAAGAAGGTGAACTCAATGATGCTGAAAATTACATTTTTGATAAACAGAAAATTTGTATATTTGTTACATAATTAAACTTAGATCATGTCGACTAGCTTGAGCTTGTAAAAACATTGCGTAAATTTTTATTTTTTACAATATCGAGTATTCTTACGTTGACAATTGCTTATTTGAATTATAAAATCATCATCATTTTAATTAGATGGTAATATTTATATAACCTCATAAATGAATTACGAAATAATATTAATTAAAACATAATTAAATTTTAGTTATTTAATTATTATATAAAATTGTAAAAATCGGTGTCTTAATAAAAATTATTCTATTTATGTTTATTGAAATATATGTAGTTCAAAAGCAATTTGAATTAAATGTTGAAACCATATTGAGAGTTTATTTTTTAAATATTCATAGTCTAATGCTTTATACCACAATAAACGCTAGACAATCAATCAGTTCACGTATATTCATTTCATCTAGTACCTAGTAACAATGCTCTCATAAAAGTCAATTACCTGTGGGTTTATATATAAAAGCAGCACCAATCGCAATATCTTCGGAAGTGCATCGCAAAAGGATAAGTGCACCACATAATATCATTACTTACTAACATTTTGCGTCGTTTCTGGACTTAACATATATATTTGTTACAACATAATTTACCAAATATTAGTCAGAATTGTTCCTTATTATACTTAAATGCAAGGGTTGTAAGCGCTTGATGGTTTAAAAAAAAATGTTAAATGAAGATAAAGATAAATGTACTAATAGTTTAGACCAGACTGTAAAATTAGTTTTTAAATTACTTTAAATAAATGAGTTTATATCGATTTATATACCACAACTACACAGATTGCGTACAAAACATTTATTAAGTTTCTATACTCTAAAAAAAGTTAATGAAAGAGTTGTGTGTGATATTTATTTTGTGCAATTTGTATATGTAATTTTGTCTAAATAAAAGTTTTTATAAAAGTTAATTTTGATTTAATTTCTTCAATGAATTCATATTAAGAAAGGCATAGATTATAATTGGGACCATTTTTGTATAACCTTCACTCGCAAAGACAACTGAGCTTTGTAAGCTTACCTTAAAGTGTGTAATAACTTTAAAACATAACTGAAAAAAATTTATCAATTAGATCAGAAGTGAAGATTTTTGGACGATAAAAAAGTATTAACTTATACAATATCAACAGGAAAATATTTTTTATATTATTAATAACAAATTATTGATCCCAACTAGAGCTAATAAATAATCAAATAGTAAAACCTATCTGGATCATGGAACAGTTACGAGATAATCACAGTTTGCTTAGATATGAGATAAGCGAACGCTTTTAGAGGTAAGTTTGCTTGAATGCAGTAAGTCTATGTAATATGTATATACTCGTATATAGGAATTATTTATTTATTAATCTACTTAACTTTTTAGTACATACACGTAGAGAATTTATAACCGAAATATTTCGTCTAAAGTCGACTAAAGTCTATGACAAAAATATTTCTCAACTAAATAATTTTAACCATTTTACCAATAAATAGATTATATAAATTGTTATTGTTATACTTACCTATTTCATTTATAATTCATTCAAAATTAATATTATTATTATTTTATAAATAAAATTAAACTTTATATAATTAAATCAATTGAAAAATATATATTGCTTTAACGAGTTTATCATATATATATATATACATATACTACCTTAAAATACCACATGACATTAGACAATCATTTTAATGCTATCGATAAAAAATACAATTTATTTAATATCATATTTATAAAAAATAATTATGCTTATGACACACCATTATACTTTAAAAATATATAAAGATAATAATGATATACCTACTTGATTTTAAATTAATAACTTTAGATAATTAAACACTAGGTGAAATTATAAGCATATAGAAATTAAAATTGTTGTCCCGCATATTCTTTTATAATTGATAAATTTTTTTTATTTATATCTTGACAGTAAAGTAGCCTTTGTTAACATCACAGTAGCACAAATTGAAGCAAGCCAATTTTATAATTTTAACATTTAAATCATAATCAATAATTTCTTTTTATACCACCAAAACTAAAAGTCATATATATGTTTCGTAGTTATTTTATTCGATATCAAAACAAACCAGTATGAATAAATGTTGATGTCCAAAATATTTGGTTGAAAATAAGGATGCTGGATTTAATGAATAATCAAAATAATACTATAATAAACAAATAAGTTAAGTAAATCAAATAAAAGATATTGAAATACATTAGCGACATAATAATGGAAATTGAGATTAAACATTGATTTATACAACAAAATAAAAAATATCAAAAAACATTTTGATGGTATTAATAACAATTTTATGCTAAATTATATTTATATATACGCAGGCATAGAGTACACATAGAGAAACGACTCTTATTGATTTTGTATGCAGTTTTATACTACTTTTCGTCTACCCAAAAGATTTTGCAAAAGATTTTTTCTAAAATTCACAATTGAATCGTTTGTGCAATAAAACAGTTTTAGATACACAGGCAATGAATTATATATTACAGACAACTTACGTATGTTAGAACTGTATGAATGTGTATGTTTTGCTCTTAAAATGAATTTAATAAAAATATTTAACACTACTTCTAGTCTACCCTTTTACATAAAATTCATTAAAATAAAACGATTTTATAATGACGAAGATTTACAACGCAATGCATATGGAATCAATAAGAGTCAATACTCTATGTATTACTCTATGTGCGCAGGTACTATAATGGCAGAGAACTAACTATGCAGCGTTAAAATAAGATAAACGCTAAGATATCACTATTTTCCAAAATATATACTCCTAAATGGTATTTTATTTAAATAAGGGATTCTTAATAAACTTAAAGGTGGAGTTGCAGGAAGCGACAGAGAATAATATATATTTTAATTGATATGCACTAGAAATAACCAATTATGCCGCATATTGCGTATATGTATTTAAAAACTATAAAACAATTTAACACTTTATATCCAAATATTTAAAATGTCCTACAAATGTAGATACAAGGATAACATATTTCATCTTTAGGTGTATTTCATAATTACACTTTAAATGTATTTATTCATAAGTTAACTGCATACATATGTGAGAACCCTTTACTTATTTTCAAAAAAGGTATTATTACAATTAGTAGGTGGTTTAAATTTATCCATAAGAAAATTTGCAAGGGGGATAAATATAAAACATCTGTTTTTCTTATTTCCGTTATAAAACAACTCTGATGAATATATACATTTTATAAGTAGTAAGTATACTAACAAAGTGAGTAAATAGTTCAATGAAAGTAAACTCTATTGAAGATCATACATTTTCAACCAGCCTTGAAGAAAGTCCATATGATCAAACTATAAGAAGCGAGTAAATTGCACTTTCATGATTATTCATTGCAGGCATCTGCACGATTTTCATTGTTTCCGCCACGACCAATGTTTTGATACAATCCGCTGTCTGAAAAGTTCAGGAATCAAAATTGATCAGTTCTTAAAGGAGATTCAGTTAATAGGTTTCTGAATTAGACCAGAATATCAAAATGCATAATACTCCAGAAAAGGTATATTATATATCTTTTCTGGAGTATTATGCATTTTTGAAAATTAATTGAAAATTAATGGCAACGTCTACAAATAATTATTCAAGTCTGCGTTTAATTCCAGACAGACGTCTCAAATGCATTTTGATAGAGAAAATGTTTCATGATAGTCATTATTATTTAACAAATAATTTTATTATTTGACATAATAACTTCTTTAAAAAATATGAACTAGTAAAAACGAACCGTTCGTAGTTAATATTCTAGATATGTACATATAGTACACATTTAACAACTAAACTATTATTAAGACAATATATGATTTTACCAGTATCGAAGCCTTTTTGTTTACATTGGGTGTTTCATAATATAAATGATAGACTGAGAAAATAGAGTTTCGGGTTCTAGCATCCTGATATAAAGATAAATTAGTGCACAGTACAATATTTAATTAATAATAACTTAATACAATTTACAATATCCTTATAAGGAATTCAATATCTGAATATAAGTAGTCTTAACAAATATATTAGATTAAAAGACAACATTTAATATTAACGCTAACAAATTAACTAAAGATTACTTACAAGTGTATTGAATGTAAGCACACTGATATTTTCTACCTATGGCTTAAAAAGTTGGAATAGACAAAGATTACATATATTTATATATAGAAATGTTGTTACATTTTTCCCACAGTAAGAAACAGAAAATGTGATACGTTACATTAATGTTTCAAAATATTGAAATAGAATGTGTAGGAAGTAATATAATACATTGTGAATAGAATGTTCTGTCTTACTGTATCCAGCAAATCCTGGCATAGGAACGAAAGAGTGACTCGCTTCCTCAGAACTGACTATCGTTGATATTTGGTAGAGTAGGAAGCAGGAGACTGGTTTCAAGATTAAATTTAGGATGCACATCCTGTTCCAAAAATATACAAAAGGAAAATAAAAAGATGCAACATTCCAGAAGTGTATTGATAAATGCACTTAGTCTTTTAAAAGTCTTACCCCAGTGAAAATCGAAATTCACCAACAATCGCTCCGTCCTCTGTAAGTTAAAGTTAATTTTGAGGGAAAAAAGAATTTATCTTTCAAATTTTTGAATACATTTTTTTTTAATCAACTTCATTGTAAAGTGTATTATTAACTAAACATATTATTCATTGTGTAAATAACTTACTGCTATGTTCAACCTCAAAGTAATCAAATGCTCGCGGTTGATATAAAGAGAGGAAAATGATGTCCATTATGATAGAAATACACAAAGCAACGAAGTACTGAAGAAGAGAAAGGCATTTTATAATTCAGATGTTTTTTTAAGGTACCTAAACTGTTCCTGGTTAATATTTTTTTTTTACAACAGATAGGTGAAATATTTGATTATTTAAAATATATGTTGATACAAATGGGAAGCCAAGCCATGTTCATATAATACAACGTACCTCTTATTATACTGATAGATATATTTCATACTTTGGTAAAATTGCTGAAATCTGGCTACATTTATATACAAGAGCTAAAATTTTGAAGAACTTTACATGTACATGCACATGGTAGGATATTATGTACCTCATAATTACTAAACTATAAAAACTAATTCTACATTATTTATTAAATATTAGATAGGTTATATGCATAATTTTAACCTGTAATACACTATAGCTAAAGGATTGCATATATTATAGAAATTATTGAGAAATTCAATAAAGGAAGAAGCGAAAAAGCACCCATGAAATGCAATAAAGTTAAATAAAAGTTGAAATATTCAACCATAATTTTAATATAATGAGAATTATAATTCGTGTGCAGAATGATGTACAGCGAGAATCACATGTCAAAGATTCTAGCTGTTTATAATTGAATCATTAAAGCTGAATTTAATGTATTAAAATGATGGAAGATTTTATTTAATATTGGCCCATTAAAACGTTGTATATTCTGGCGGATATAATACAAATTCAAAGAAATCTATTTTATTTTTCAAGCGTAGTGCTCATAAATATTAATTTTATAATTTATAAAGATTTATTAAGCCTTTTTCGTCATATAAACCTATATTAAACCATCTATTTCCAAGAAATTGCAAATTATCTTAGTGTACTTGAATCCTTTTGTAGGTTCAATAAACCTTCATTGACTTAGACCATGGTTGGTTTTATTCACAGCTTAAATTTCTTCACAAGTTTAAACGTCAGTAGAAGTTCCTATAACTGCGCATTGTATTTTTCAAACATGAGAGTTGAAGAAACATGCTTCTGTGGTCACCTGAGATTGGTGCTTCACAGCTAGACTTGGTTAGCTTATGTCAGCCATGATGTGAGAATCTGTAGGTGGATAATGTGCTGTTCCCAAATAAATACATATATACACATTTTTCCGCATTGTACATATATTTTTATTGCATAATTTTAACCACTGTAAATTAATCAAATTTAGTAACTTACCATCATAACAAGTTCTCCACCTTCAGTTTTAACGATTGCGAGAAGCCCTATGATGCAGATGACAATATTCATGTAGGTGTATGAGAGTGGGAGAAATCGGCTGCATTGGGATGCCCTAACAATGCAAAATTGAAATATTACATAATATCAAAAATGTAATAAATATTTTCAATTCATTTTTTTCATATAGCTCTGACTTGTTTAACATTATCTTAAAAACATAATCGTGATAGGTGAAACATTTTTAGTAATGTACACGATAGTTACGATTTGTCTTTAAAATTTGCATAAATATTAATAAATATTACATTAGTGAATTTTTCTTACCAGACGGAAAGAAAAAAATGTAAGCAGAAGATCACCTGAAATAAAATAAAACCTAGTATAATTAAGAAAAGTATAAATATAAAAGGGTTTCATACTACTATAATAAATTACTAGCATTACGGGAAAAACTAGACAATGTGCTGTTTTAATTTCGTTGGATCCCTTCAGCAGCCAACACTCCTATTAATACTGTAAATTATAATAGCAGCATACAACCAATTTATTGGAAATGTATTTTAGTAGACCAGATTTATATCTTTTATAAAACAAAACAAAAATTTTTAAATAAAATAATTCCAAACTTTGCTAATGCTATAAATGTATTGTACATATTTTAATAAATTTACTAGAACTAGAGTCATAGATATTCATGGTTTATAACAATTTTTACATTGAAATAAACATTACATAGAAATATAGTTAGTAGTGGTTCATTAATTCTTCTACACAATCTGGGTTAATAAGTTTCAGCCTGCCACAATTGTTGTGCTTAATCCATCAAGACAAAAGATTGGAGTTTCAAAACTGAGAAGGATATTATGACAATAAAAAGTAATTAATATATAAGACATGTAACTATTAAATATTTCTGATTAAATTTTGTCTTATTTAATATTAATAGGTAATAGTGTAGTATATATACAGCAAAAGCAATATTTAGATTTTTATTATTTTTAGTATTGATTTTTTATTAATGTATTGCAAAGCGGCAAATATAAAATTTAATTTGTTGAATGTATCTGTAGCTCATTTTTGTATTGCACCAAAATGACAATTGGAAACTGTTTTAATAGCTCTTATATTGATTATCAATCTTGTGTAAAAAAATACATTTAGTCTACTATATATGTATATATTATATATGTATATGTATAAATATATCTTGAATAATTGTTTAAAATACTTAACTTGTATTAAATCAAATATGAAATATTTTACACACAATCATATAAATATTTTTTATATTAAAATCATAATAAGGAAAATTTGTTATAATTGATGTAAACAATTTATTTTATTAATTGCATTGTAATAATTTAATAATGATTTTATAGAAAGAAAATAATTCAAATAATGATGAATTTAATACAGAATGAGTATATTCAAAAACAAAAAAGTAATTTTGATTAATATAGATACCTACTAATTTTTATATACTTACATTAAATAAATGTATGTACATAGATTTAAAATTATTTATAATATAATATAACCAATGTTTTAATTTTTAAGTTATAAAAATCAATTAAATGATATATCTGTGATTTGGTTTTCAATTTATATAAAATATGTTTGTATGCTGTTGCTTAAAAAAGAAATTCTACAGATTACTTCAATATATATATATCATTATTATCAAATACTCATATAATATTGACATTCAATATTATTTATTATTTGAAAACCATATGTTAATTTAAAAATTCAAATATTTAAGTATAAAGCTCTATATTTTAAACATTTTAGATTCTTGAATTTCTGTCAATTGACACTTTATTATGGCCTTTTATTTCAATATTACATTATTGATGATGTTTAGAAAAGGAGAACAAGGAGGGAGTGACTAAAGTTGAATATTTAGATGAAGGTTAGTTTCTGCTGGTTCAACTATATGCTCAAGTGTTGTCAAATATGAAAACCCTATCTGTATTGCCCAAGAGATTTTTTGCAAGAATTTCGAGGTAATTAATCAATTATCATTTATCCTATCTTTTCAAAGATCTTGCAGTACTATATTAATTATGTTGTTAACTATAATGATTATTATTAAATTTCATCCTTCTCTACCCCTAACCAGTCATACTATCTGCTGATTTTGGTGCATAGGGCCTCTTATAGTAGATACTTAATCCAACTTTATCAATAAATATGAGCTCTCTAATCATGCCCATAGTGAGCAACCCTGTGAGAAAATTAATGATAGTTTTCTTTTATAGCTTCAGAGTTTCTGTATTCAGGTGCATCTTCCAGCAGATATCGATCTGGTAATAATTGTATATTGTTATAAATTTCTACTTGAATAGTTATTTATGATTATTAACAACATTGTCTCTAGAAGAATGTATATACTTCTATTAAAGCGTGTTTTTTTTATAAATTAAAAGCATTTTTAAATACTTTTATAAAAGTTTCACATAAATATAGAGATAACAAGGAATATTTTAATTCTAACCGTTTTATAGACATATTATTTCAAATTTAATATATAAGTTTAAAATAAATGATTAAATATCTATGAATTTATGTAGATTTATATTTTTTATGAAAGAAAAACATTCTGAAATATCAAATAAACTTCTGCAATCCATCACAAAAGAGTATATTTTAATTGTCAAAGAAATTGAAGTTGGCATCATCCTTTGTTTATACTATATACAAAATAATTATTTAATTAATAATTGTGGATTGTGGAATACTTGGTCATAAATTTATTTTTTTCATAAAATAAATGAAATGTCAAAAATCAAAAAAATAAATGTAATTAACAAGTAACCCCTATATACCATTAAAAGCTGGTGGCCACAACCACACCATGATTATCAAGCATCTCACTATCCTTTATGATATATAAATTTAATTACATTTATTTTTTGTTTTTTTGATGGTTTGTTTATTTAAAAAATAATAATTATGCCCAAATACTCTACAATTGCCAGAAAATGGATATATCATTATTATTATGATTATATATCTTTTGTATACCTAATGTAAGTCATATTTTATTATTAATTAGAAAGTATCTATTGGTATGTATGTTTTTATATGATAATTATTCAATAGTATTGAATTTTATTGGTATGTATTATGTGCCAATAGATACTTTGGTATATACTATTGGTATATAACCCTACATTAATATTCCAGTAGACCTGGAATTAGTCATCTATAACATACAGTAACCCTATATTTCATATTATAAAAGTAATGGCAGTCTCCAGTTATTTCTTGTAAATGAACAATATGTACCAATAATATTTAAAGGCAAGGATATGCTAATAATAGCAGTGGCCTATTAATTAGCTTGTCTGTAGGTGTCAAGAGTCTTGACATATAATAAAATTTCTAGTAAATGTCAAGAATCATTTTCCATGAATCAAAAACTGCAAAAATGCAGGAAACGCAAGGATAGTGAGATGCTTGATAATTGTGGTGTGGTAGTGTATAGGGGTTACTTTTTAATAAAATCTTTTTATTTCCCAAAAAATTTAAACTATGGCCTAAATCACTTCTCATCAAAGATTCTTAACATTTACTAGACATTTTATATGTTGAGATTGTAAACACCTTAAATTAACCTATAAATTATGTATGTTAAATACTGTACTTCTTTATATTATATGTGTATTATACCTATAAGTTTGTAGTATACAATTATTGTCTGAATAATATTTATCTCTGGATCTTATTTCTTATTATTTGCTAGAAAATTAAAAGAAATAATATTTACTGTCAAAATTTTCTAGATTGCAAAAAACTGAATATCAGAGACAGAATATTAAAATATAACTTCCCTTTTTAATATAAGGTATTGATTCATAAAATGACTTAAACTCATCAATTATCTAAATTCCAGTTGTTTGTTTATAGCTAAAAAAATTACAATTAATTCCAGTAATGTAACTTACTAATCAATATTTTATTGTGTTCATTTGCAACAAATTAATTTCATGGTAATCTCCAAGTTCCCCACATTAAATTATTTTTGCTTTTTTTGCTTGTTTTTTACATTTTTTATGTATTTTTTGAATGGTCTTTTTTTGTTAAATTATTTTTTGTTTTTGTTTTACAATTTATTTTAATGTATTAAATACTTAAATTAATAAGTAAAA
>JAYRBW010151487.1:0-14284 GCA_036023295.1 Invenusta paracnida | reverse complement strand
TTAGTCATCTACTATAACATCCAGTAACCCTCTATATTTCATATTATAAAAATAGAGACTGCTGATAGGTAGACTCCAGTTATTTCTTGCATATAACAAAGGAACAATATGTACCAATAGTATATAAATGTGAGGCATGTACATACCTATAGCAGCTTCCTTTTGATATTATATTTATTATTAATTAGCCAGGATATCAATGACCATTAATTATTATATATAGCCATGCCCATAGGCATAGCATACATAGGATTTCAGAGAAAATATATTTACAATTTTAGCTCTACCAGAAATTTTTTCAGTTAGAGATATTTTAATTTTATAGACAAGTTATTTATAAAGTTATTTTTTAGGAATAATTACTTTAATTATAATAAAAATATTACCCATAATTAAAAGATATTTATCTAATATACTACAAAAACTATTTTATACATATTCAATTTCTATTTTAAAAAAGAAAATCTATATTTATATATGTTGCATACCATTAGCAAATTTGTACCATAGGCAAATTGTACATTTGGTTCATGAACCAAACATGAGGTTAGAGGATACAATAAGCTGTATCCAATGGTATGTACCATTTCCAAATGGAATAGCTATGCAGAAATGACATCAATGATTTGAATAGTTTGCAAACTGAATATACAGTTGAATTCAAATATATAAAATTAAAATTACACAGTCAACAAAGTTCAAAATTGAAATGTATTGCTTCATACTGATAGTGATATAAATTGATGAAAAATATAATAATAAATTATATATTATTATATCATTATAAAAAACAGAGCTGTTCCATTCATCAACCAAACTTGTCAACTGATATTCATTGGTGAATATCATG
Organism: Invenusta paracnida; assembly: GCA_036023295.1. Taxonomy (NCBI): domain Eukaryota; kingdom Metazoa; phylum Platyhelminthes; order Proseriata; family Coelogynoporidae; genus Invenusta; species Invenusta paracnida. Next base: position 13,434 of record JAYRBW010151487.1, on the reverse strand, counting down.
TTAATGACTTCATTACATATAATTAATGGTTAAAACAACATTTAAAACATGGTACAACAATAGTAACAAGAAGAGTCTAACATTGAACAATTAATACATGAATACATATTTTCTAAGCATATAGTATATATTGGACCAGTCTTTAAATGTCCAGTAAAATATAGAGAAGGAAGAAGAAGATAGTTAGTGTTACTTTGGGAAGACAAGATTAACATCATGATTGTATACTTAGATAAAGTTAGTTAAGTTAGAGAGGGTTTCTTTGGCATAGCAGGGACTGTCTTCTTCTTCTGAGTAGTAGTAGGAGTCATCATTGAAACTGCTGCATATAATAATAATATAGATATTTATTAACTATTTCAGAATTAATTATTAATATTTCATTATAGACTGAATATTTTAGAGTAATAAAGTCATAAACTTGATATTTGTCAGTTCAGAAGGTTCAGTTTGCAATCAGTATATGATAGAATTTCTCATCATCAATGGTGTGGTTCACAAATGGTTCATACTGTTTGATACAGCATACTGTATCCTCCAACCACACATGCAGTTTGCAAACAGTATGAATTGAATTTGCCAATGGTAAGTATGCAACATAGGTATATATTACCTAGATGCATTCTAGGTATGAAATTGGCATTTGCATGTAAGAGTTGGACTGTCCCAAAAAACAAACTTGAACCAAATACACCTATTTTTTCTGTGGTCATTCTACTGCTATTAACATTTTTGAATTTAATATAAACATTAAAAAAGGTTATCATTAAATTTTTTTTTAATACATAATTTTATGCAAAATAAAAGTATAGCAGTATTAAGTATATATTTATTTATCCCTTTATGCATGAAGGTATATGTCAACTTATTTACTGTGCAGGATAGCTAATTTAAATTTGAATTTTACAAATGTAGCTAAATTTATATATAGATGCTGTAAATACCTTATATTATAAATATTTATGATTAGCTTATTAGATACTAGATACTACAGAAAACTACACATTTCTTGGACACAAGAAATATTTGTGTACCTATGTAATAAATAGTAAAGAATAGTAAATCTATACAAAATGTAATATAAATAAATAAAATAAGCTATTATTTCCCAAATAGATTATATTTGACTCTTTTATAGATATTTGCCATATCATGTTTTTGTAGATATATACTTTATAGTAAATATTAAGTGTTACATTTTGTCCTTGACATTTTAACTTTCATGTGAATGTTTTTACATAATATAGTAATTGTTAAGTAATTTTTACATAGTATAAATTCAAAGTTGCATATAGTATTATAAGACATGAATATAAAAACATTTATTATAAGCAAAACAATATACTTATATGTGTAGCTATATATCTGACACAGATTATGTACAGAGAGAATGATGAGTCCCATCAATCTCCAAATGGTTAAAAAAACAATCAAGCAGGCATTTATAGATGTAATTACCCTTATGGTGCTCAGCCCAGTATTGGCCAACACATAATCCAGGACTGCCAGTGCATATGGTGCAAATATTGCACACCATTTTCACTGTTTTGCTCCTTGCGAAACAGTGTCTGCATTGCTTGCATGGCCTCTGGTTTCTTTCTGGAGAGTGGGGGGAATGGGTTGGTGCATGATGATGTGGTTGACCATGTGCTGTGATGACTGTGGCTAAACCCAGTGCACCTTTGATGTAGCTTTCCTCAAAGCTACAGAACAAAAATGGTTGCTATTGAGTAATAAAGAAACTTATTGGCTGGTGACTTGTAGGATTTGTGTTTTTAGCCATCCATATTCATTTGTACACTGTAATAAATCATCAGATAAAAAAGATGGCAAAAATCATGAGCATCCAAGTCATTGACATCCAGATTGGGAGAGCAATCCCTAGAGCACCAAAGAAAACAGGCCTTTCATCTGACTGCTCATCAAAACTGTCAAACTCTTCCATATATAAAATGTTCAAAAGAAGAAGAAATCATCAAAAAAATTATAAATTTTTCTATTTACTTCAGTTCTCACAATTTACTGATTAAATAAATTAACAAATTAAAGTCAACCATACAACATAGATCTCAGGTTACATAATTGGTATTATCCAATTAAAAACACACCCCTTTTGCCAAATGGGATTGTGCTTAGTATTCTTGCTTTGCTGACTGAGTGTATATTTTCTATATACTATGTAAACCTATTGGACAGTAGGATGTCTTAACTAGATAACTAGCATCATAACTGCTGTGACCCCCCAATGTACAGAGCAAATTATCTAGCATCACAGTATTTGTGATGCCTGTATTTAAAGGGTTATCCCCTAAAATATTTGTACTATGAAGTATGCACAAGACAAGTACAATTTTTATATATTTAAGATTTGTAGATTAAATATATTAGCATGAAAAAGGGACATTAATATATACATAACCAACAAAAATGTGTCCAACAATTAGTGTGTATGGTTTTTGTATCATCCAACACAGATATATATTTAGTTTGTATTTTTTATGCTTAGATACACAGTTGCATATTTAAAATAAAAAAATAAATCCTCATGAACTAAGAATTAGGTAATTTGAAATTGCAATTAAATGTTTTCTTTAGTTTTTATTTTGTGTATGGTTACTTTTGTCCAGATATGTATATATTACTAAACCATTGCAGGAAACTTTAGAATAATGAAAATTGAAATTTACTGTTACAACTTTAATTGATTTATTATTTATAGTATGTTTTACTTTTCGAACTTTTTCAGTTATTTTTTCTACAAGTATATATATTTTTATTGTGTATCACTTTTGTTTTTTATAGTGGGAAAACTGCAAATGCATTGGATGGCTGTGTAACTCAGATGATGAGGATACCTGCAAGACATGTCATCATGATTATTCAAGTCATTCTAGTCAACTTGATTCTTTAGATGAAGAAAAGGCAAATCAACTGTTAATTATGGTGGCAGATGTGGAACACTTGTATGTTCTGGCTAATGGAGAGCAGGATCCAGATACCAAACAAGTTTATTTTTATCTATTGAAGGTATTTTGTTTGTTTTTGTTCAAATATTATTTTTTGTAATATTTTCGATTAAAGTGTATCACTTTAAATTAAGGTGACTCGGTTTTTATACACATAAAAACTCAAATTATTTAATAAATAATATTAGATAATTTATTATATATTTTAGAAAGTTCGAAAGTGCATTCAGCAGAATAGTCGGCCAGTGATTGAAGATTCACCTCCATTTGAAAGACCCTGCATCAATACTGTAATTTATACATTACTTTTATTCTGCTATAGAATGGATACAAGTATAATGTATATATATTTATATTATAGATGCTTCGCAATTTCATTCTTTATAAATATGGTCGACATTCTGCAAAAGAATTAGATCTGGTAATTGATCTTGGTCGCTTGCTACTTCAGTGTCTTAATCAGTGGCGTCTAGATCCACCAAACTCGAGAAAAAATAAACATGAAAATCCAATCAATTATAAAATTGTATATACAAGGTATTGTCAGTATTTTATTTATTTACTTTTAAACTATTTGACTTGTAGTTAGAGGACTTTTTATAACCTGTTGCAGATGGCTATGTCACTGCTATACGCCTCAGTTTTGCCAGAGTCTACAGCGTAGTGAGCCTACCGGAATTTTTGGTAGAAATTTTATGCTTTCCCTTTGTCCTGGTCTCAAGAAACAGCTAATGGAAAAAGTCCGTTCAGAGAAGGACAAAATTGCTCCTGATAAGAAGGTTGTCATTCTTTCCCAGCTTCCAAGGTATCTACATTTTTCAATTGTCTAATTTGTTCAGTTTTTAATATTTATACTATATTTCTTTCTTGTTTATAGATTTTGTTAAACAGCTATTGAGTCTTTTTTATTTTATATTAAAACCTATGGTAGTAGGCTTTTAATTCATTTGTGCAATCTACATACAGTACAGGTATTATAGAATATCACAAGATTTTTAGGGATAGATATGCATTTTTGTAATAGCTTCAATTGAAGGCTATTTAATATTTTAAAATAATTCAACTTTTGCCTTTTAGCGCCCCTAAACATAATAAAATAAAATGTTCATGCATATAGCTACTACAAAATCCAGGGTATTTTGGTTCAAACATAGTTTTTTATTTATTTTTCTTAATACCTGTATAATGAAAATATATTTTTTCTGTATTACAATTCTACTCATTATATTGCACTATATATTATAGAAGGATTATACTTTAATAATACATACCTATAACTATTACTGGATTATACTGCAACATGATGAAATATTTAACAATAAATAGTGATATTACGTATGTATTATTAGTCAAAATTGGCAAAATGAGTGTTAACTCATATTATAAAAGAATTGAAATAAGCATAAAATGTGTTGAAAATTTTAGCTTAATAACATAAAAGAATCATCATGATAGAACTTATTTTGCTGAACAATTTAAAACATTGTTAGTATAAATCATGCACAATTTTTAAAAAGAAGTAGCACATTTTACTTTTTTCAATTCTTTTATGATTGGAGTTAATACATTTTTTGATAGTTTTGGTTAATAATATTATAAAAATGCTTTAACAAAATAAAAATTGCAAAAATATTATATTAAAATACATCTGCTTGTTTTTAAACATAAATTATTCCCTTTAGCTGTTTGCAAACCGGAATGACTTTACAGGACCTGTTTTGACCTTATTAGCTAAATTGTCAGTAGAATATAACATTAATTTAACAGTTAATTAATTATGTACAAACATCTAAATCACTGCTAATAGTCCCCATGTTAGAGGTGCAAACATTTAATCATATTAAAGTATGTATACGTACAAGATAATTTTCATTTGATTTGTTAAAACTGATTAGATTAGGTTATTATTTAATTAGGTGAAATGCAAAGGTTTGATGTATTTTATTTATTTGCGCACTTAACGTCTAGACGAGTTCAGTTTTATTTCAATTAATCGTTTTAACTGTTAAATTTTCATTGTAGTTCTAAATTTATACTCCATGTAAAATTATAATAACATACATTTATTTGCTCGATTCTATGTTCTTAATTATTATTTTTTGGAAAATTGCAACTAATTAATAAATATGTATATTATGTAATATATCAATGCAATTTATGTAAAGAACATTGTTGCAGCTGTTTGGATAGCCCTGCTCGTTTATTTAAATACTGTATTTTGTAATAGTCTAAAGTACTTTACTAAACCAATTACTTAGTCTTTTAAGTTAAATTGTAGTTTTATTATTGAACTCTCCATAAGCTAAAGACTATATAAATCATGATAGGAAATACTATGATTTGTATTTTACAAAAAAAGTTCGAAAATCATACAAGCAACAAATTGCACCGTTGCAAAACTTTTTTGCTATAATTCTGCTTGATTTGAAGGTAAAAATTTGGTACTGTTTTTGGTGCTAAATAAACGAACTTGATATAGAACAGACCTTTTCCCCTATTTATTTCTACAGATATTTAGAATTCTTATATTTTCTCAATAAGATACTTAGTTAGATGTGACCTTTCTATGAAGTTTTTAGTTAACTAAGATGAATGCTAATGTCTAATATTTTTCACAGTTCCTTTGTATCTATTGATTCTTGTGTGTATTTTCTTTACTTGCTCTATTCTGTTATGAGTATTATTTTTATTGTGAAATTAAGCAGTTAATAGCAAGTAGTATGATTAAAATTCTTTTCATTGTTTGTGGATAAATTTTTGAATTCTAAATACTTTTAGTTACATGTGCATCTTATACCACTGTGAAATATCTCTCAAATGTCACAATTCGCCAGTGAGTCATAGATCGTCACGGATAAAATATGATTTTTTTGTCGCCACTCAAATGTCCACTCATATATGCTGCCTGTCACCTCTACAGTTTCTTATTTTTGTTATACATGTATACTAACCAACTATTATGTAACTCTCTTCAGATTCCTATCCCACTTAGAGGAGGAGGTGCGGAACCCGACCTCACCCGTGTGGGACCCTCTTTTCCGACTGGGTGTGACTTGCGGTTCGAGTCGTCTCGATCTTCAAGAGTCCATGAACATTCACATTCCCGAGTCCATGCCCGTCAGTCCGAGAACACCCATCAAGTCTCCGCGGACTCCCGGAAGTTCCCCAGGGCGCCGTAGAACAAGTCAGTAAACTACCCACCGCTTTAGCACACTATTAAAAAACTTAAATGTCTATCGCAACTTTATTACGGATTTTATTATTTTTCTCCAAAAAAGACCATATTTTACTCTTAAAGTATAAATTTAAACATATTTTCATGTTTATATCCAAATGCAATTCTATTGATATAAATTAATCATGTATAATTTTTTTTATATAAAATAGTTTGCTTATATATTCAAAAAATGTATTGCATTCAAAAGACTGCGTACTCGAAATTTCCACAAAATGTTTAATTTATTTAGGACCTTGATTGATTTTTAATTTCCTTGCTTTTCACCCTGCAAATGTTTGAAAAAGCTATTTTTTAAAACTTTATTACTATGTAATTGTATTAAATACTTACAGAATAAATTTTTAACCTATTGGTCAACTATTCGTTTTTTTCAAAAGATGAATTCATTTAATTTAGAAGTGAAATATATTTTTACAGTGTCGTTTCAGTATAACCTGCAGGATTACACGAGCTCTTAAAAAACAAATGTATTATTAATTTATCTATTAACATCATTCGCATAATGATTAATTTTTTTCAATGTATTCATACATAAATAGCTTACAGTCTAGTGTATGACCTAATGTTTCTGATTTTTGTATTAAGCTTTTGTAATAAATAACTTTGCAAATCTTGCATTCACTGTTGAATCTTACAAAATATTTTATTGATGTTTTTTTAACCTTTACAAACTTATACGAGTATTGGGGAGAAGGGATACTAAAAAATTTCTTTAGAATAAATATTGGACTTTTAATATGATATTGAAGGAGCTTTTAACATATCCAAACTAAGTTTGAATATATAGAAGATAATTTTGTTCTAACAATGTTTACTTTTACAAAAATATATTATTGTTTAGAACAATTCTACTAGACATGAAATTCGATTTTTTTGCTTCTTTCGTCTAGAAATTCTATTAAGATCGAACAAATATGTATTACGTTTAATTGATAATTTTTACAGAACAACACATTTAAAACACAGAAAAGATGTAAATTTATTGTAGGTTATTATATACTTCAAGTTGTGGAAGTAGTAGGATTGGGGGACTTCAGGATCACGCCCCCCCCTGTCGACCAATCAGAATCTAGTAAGGCTTGAACCAATGTCACGGCTGTAAAAGTATAAAAGGTACTGTGCGTTCGTTTTCATTTATTCCGCTTTTGTTAACGCTAGTGAATGGTCGTATCCTCGCTCCACTTTCTCCGGCATTATGGCAACTTTATTATTGAGCCACAGCACCTACCAGTGATGCCTTCACTTCAAGTAGGACCCCATAGCTGCATTAAGACGGTCGATCAATCAATCAACATGATCAACCTGACTACAAGCGACTCAGAATCAGTGGTTCTATTCAAAAGTCCGGTCTTCTCAAGCATCAAAGGCGTCTTCAAGATGGAGACATTATTGGCTTCCCCTTAGTCAATGACGAGTTGGACATGAGTCAACGACGGATCACTTACGTGTAAACATTGGATGGATCGAATACCAAGCGCAGACACAACTTGCATCATTTCTTGCTGATGAGAAGTGCGGCATCCCCAAGACACTGCGAGAGCTCTAGAAGACTACACCTTTACTATGACCTACCTTCCCTCCTCAATCAGACATCTACTGGACTAAGATGTCAAGCAACGTACGCGGATTCGATTGGGCTCGCATTAACCCAATAAAGGCGAAGGAGCCCAATAATGACTAGACCAGGCCGCTTTCAGTTCATTTTACGATGCAAGGGCACCTATATGGGATAACATGGTGACAATAACAACGTGGCCAATCTCAACTTAAGTGAGGTGCAGATAAAATATGAGTCAATGGACGTGCCTCATTCCTACGAAAGCTTTTTTATGCATGACAACTCTCCTACATCGGGGGACGCAGCAGTCACTCTTACTACTACTCAGAAGAAAGAAGAAGAGTCCCTGCTACACCAAAGAAACCCCTTGTAAAACGCTCGGATGCGACGATGGATCTGGACTTCATCATTCAGCAGGCTTTGGATCAAGGAGTTATATGCCACCGCTAAGTATGCAACCATATTACTTTAATCTTGTCTTTACAAACACTAACTATCCCCTTCCTTCTTCTCCATCTTTTACTGAGTATTTAGAGATTGATCCAGTATGTACGTACTATATGCTTAAAAAATATTTATTCAGATATTAATTTTGCTAAATGTTAGACACTTCTTCCTGTTGTTGTACTATTATTTATTTGTCCATAAAATTATACGTTTTATATCTCTCTACATCTATCTTGACTTCTTATTTAGCCTTAGGCATCCGGGTTAAAACAGAAAATAAAAATAGCCAGTTTATCCATAGAATAAATATATTTCAGTTATAACAAGTACAAATAAGACATTGCACTACTACAGTTGTGAATGTTTACATTAAACAGCGGAGCATATAAAATGTATTTTCACAGGCGTTTCGGATACTTGAGGTCTTAATGTAGAATTTTTATTAAACATCTTAGGCATAGTAATAAATATCCAATATACATAGTGCCCAATGTAATAACGAGCACAGCAAACTTGCGCATTACAAATATCTATCAATAATTAATAGGACTTAGAATTACACAGACTATATTATAGATGATAATTGTATTAAAAATTTGTAGACGCAGACCCATTATGTCTATAGGTTATCCATAAATTGATGAATATATGACCTTAGTTGCACCTATAAGCATTGTAAAAGTCGAGATAATTTTCACCACATGTATATGAATTCAAATCACTCATCGCCTCCTCAATGTTTTTCAATAAATTCGATTTCTGCCATACGTATTGCAGAACAAAATATAGGGCCAATTGTTGATAAAATTGTTCCAATTGCTCAATATAGGATAGACTGTCATCAATTCACGTACGATATAAATAGATAAGCAGAGGTTCTGTATCTGTATAGTGAGATTCTGCCTCTGAGTCGGATTCACCCAGTCCCTCACGACAACTGCTCTCCATTTTTTAGTCCCCCTCACCCTACTATCTGTTCATGTTTATAGCCTAGCGCTCTCCCCCTATATGTGTGCAAGTCAGAGAAACAAGACAGATTTTGAAGTGATCAAACTCATTTTATTAAACCATCAATAGTAATAGTAGTACAATAAAGTCTCCAATCTGCCATAGGGATAAGAGTCGTCTAACAAACTGTATTATAAAAAAGTCACAATTACGAGCAAGTGTTCCTACAATCCTAGTCATAGGCAGTTTACACACAAATCTTTTATATAAGTAGTACAAGCAATAGCCACCACATAGTGCTGTTAAGAACCCTGAATAAAAGAAAAGTTAAATGTCCACCCACGATAGCACTGTTTATTTAACCAAAGTTGTACACGAGGTGGAGGCAGCTATCTTTTTATCGAAATCGGCTATAAGTGGGTGGAAGGGGACAGTAATACCCTCCCTGTAGAGCGCCAGATGTTCCAATGAATTGTGCTTAAATTCAAAAGGATTGCGTGCATTATCCCCATTATAGGCCCTGTTATCAACCATACCAATAATAACCATATTTGGCATATGACCACGAAAAAATCCATCTCGTATATGACTCATTAATCCTATTGGAATAGTATTTGTTTGCATGGTTATATGTTATAAGGGGTAGATGGCATTCTGTGTCACAAGCTGTCTTTCATGCTCTATGGTAGTTCCGGGGGAGACCTTAACCCATCTATAGAGAACGGCTTTCTCAATAAGCACATTTAAAGCTTTTTGAGCCGCCACAGTTTTGTTAAAGAGGTAAAAAAGAGGCACATCTAGCTGGCTGAGCAGATACTTGTCCAGATGACACATATCCAGACACAAAGGACCACAGAGGTCAATCCATTCACCCCTTTAGTGCTATTCAGACGTTGTGTATATCCACTGTTTGCCGCCCGTCTGTTTCCATGTGTCCTGCAGTATCCTTGATAAAGCCAGATGTCAACAAATATTTCCGTTTACTTGCACCGGAAAATAGAAGCAAGTTATTGAGATATGCCCTATAAGGATACGTATGTATCCCTCCATCAATTTATGTATTGTCTAGCGTAAGCTTCATATTAGAGAAGAGAGAGTGCATCCAATTGTTTACTGGTACCATCTTTTGTACATTGACTGTATGAGAGGCATCATCTGCTTGAACAACTTTATAACGCAAGTAAAGCATAGTATAGTTCATGTCAATATATTCATCAGGGTAGGAAGTAATTGTAAACTCGATGGGAGCATTTTCTTGGGTGACATTATTGAGAGGGTGTACATCTATCCATTGCACATGATCAAGCACAGTCGGAGCAGGTCTCCTCTCAAACAAAGAGAGCTCGCTCTTTGTGCACTGCAGTCATTTGGTGTAATCATACTACTGGCAGTCTTCTGTGTCGTTTAACAGGAGGAGTGGCCTTTTTCACTCTACCCCCTTTCATATTTGTAGGCTTGGCTCTCCTCCTCCTACGTTCTCTACTACCTGCTGCCCAGCGGGAAAGACATCCTGTGCCAAATACTTATGCCCTATATCATTAATTTCATTGTGGCCTAACTTCTTGAGATTTTCAGGAATACTTTTAAAGTTTTCAGCCATCATGTCTTCTGCCATACTCGTACCCAGTGTAAGTGCAGAAGTGGCGGTACGCTTCCCAATTTTTAAATACAGGCAATCGTTTTCTACGTATTGGCATTGCAACGCGTCCCATTGTTTTAAACAGATTACAGCCCACCTGTTTTCTATAACCCGAGTAAATAGGGAGCGTTCCACCGCTCTGTATTGCTATCGCATAATCCATTATGTATGTATATGTGTGGGCTTGTCTCCGATCTATGTTTATAGAGAGTTTACTCATTGCAATTTTATGTCTGGCAAAGATACGCACTATTCTATTGAGTGGTTGTTCAGCTTGCTCATAAAACTCAAACACTAAATGACCGACATACTTTGATCATACCGCCCGCTTTATTCTAGTCTCAAGATCAATTAATAGGGAACTCTTATGCCACTGTTTACGACAGTAGTAAATGTAGCTAAGCCCATAAATTATGGCCTCTGTCAGCGCATCTTCATACCTCCGATTGGTACAGCAGTAAAAAAGAGATATACTATGCTGAGTAGCGAATTCATTTCACGAGCATCTTCCACCAATTCATCACCCGAATAGCCCCATCATCACTAAAGGCTGCATCTGCCATAGTATAAGCAAGAGTGTGTGTGTGTGTATGCATGCGTATGTTTATGCTGTTCGACGGCGGATATGGAGTGTAAGTAGTGTCTTACCCTCAACAAAGGGGACTATCTCTCCTGCATCATCGCACAGCATTACTTCAATACTGTTGATTGTGTTCTTTTTGAGGGGCAAATACAGTGGATTATCATATAGACTGGTAATTGTCTGTCTAAAGGCACCTCCACTATTATAACTGTGCGTAGAAGGGGTACAAGCGCATTACCGACATATGTTTCCAGACATAGATAGATGTTTCTAGACATCTACAGTATACATAGAGACTATAGACTTATCTCCGAAGATTTGGAGCATACTTGGCGACTTTGTCCAGCCCAAGTATAGCATTAGTTAAACCGAGTACTCTGAGAACTGCAGTATCCATCTTAACTGTACTTTTATCGTCAGACAAGCAAAATTTCACCCTAATACTTGATGCAATAAATTCAAATCGATATGTACTCTCATAATTCTTAAGAAGTTTATTAATTTCCTCCACAAGCAGCTCGGGCGACTGGTAGTATCCATCGAGAATTGTCAGCGGTGCTACTTTTTCCGTTAAGTCCAAACTCAAATGGTCGAAGCGCTGACGAGTTTTTATCTAAAATTACATATAGTTGTGCACCCGATTTTCCAATCGGTTCTTTTTTATTCACTTTTTCTTTCGGCAGGGCTTGAACAATTTCATATAAAGCGGATGTAAGATGGGACAATATTCCTTCTGATGCACTAAAGTCACATGTAATAGATACATCTCCATCACTTAGTTTAAAAAATTTGCCTCATTTTGCCTCTGCAGTTATATGTACCGGATTTGCTACACCTCCAAATCCGATTAGGAAGACAGTATAGGGATCCAATGTGATGGATTTAAGTGAGTAATATCTCCTTGAAATACCAAATATCATAAAAAACTATTATTATACCATAGAAAAAGTCTTTATGATAGACTATATATTTGTCATTATTAATAGGAATCATCCGTTTCTATGGTGATAAGCCTGTTGTTTCAAGAACGCATTCGCGTTGGATAGTAATATTGACAGATTTCTCTGGGTTAATTTTATGGATATAAATCTGTACTCCCTTACTGATTGTTTTGATTGAATTGATAAAGGAAATCTCAACTAGACCGACTTCCCATTGATAACCTGGGACATCCAAGTTGTTATTATTAGCTAGCTGTGTTGTATACTAAGATGGTGTGTTTGTATGGCTTTTTTGATCTCTTCTTGTACATTGCTCGGGAGAACAATGTAAAAGCCATCACTCTGATTAATATGGGACATCTTCCACACGAGTTAGTTGGGCATAGGGTATCCAAGTAGGATTTTCGCATGTATCACCTCTCCAACGAACAAGGGCTTGTTTATGCACACCAGAGCCGCGTATGCGAATAACCTTATCAATACGATAAGTTTCATCACGTGCACTCACTCTCTACATCTCCTGCTCATAAAAGCTACTATACTGCCAGACAGAAAACGCAGTGTATAGGTGACGGGGGTGTACTTTGTTTTGACAGCGTGAACCAGAAATTCTTATTCGCTCTAAATGGGTACATAGCCTATTTCAAAGGTTGCTTTGTGTCTGGAAATTCGCACCCGCTCGCCGAGTTTATACTTTGGTTTCCGTTTGGTCGGCTTTTCTCCATATAAGTGGAACCAGGCATCTGCCTCATTATCATGAGTTACTTGATTTGGCGCATGACCAAGTATACGATGATGACTGTTATTATAGGAGGTTAATAGTTTAGGAAACAGTTCCAACCACTTGTATGTACCGTGTTTAGTAAAAGCACGCCACATTTTCGACTTCAAATTACGATTAAATCTTTTGACCATGACCGCCTTATGTGCAGACTTGACACTAAATAACTCCACTCCATAAGTTTCACTAAGATAATTACCCACTAGTCGGTTTTCAGACTAACAAAGCTAATAACTCAAAAGCTCATTTGATATTCTTCAAAGTCACTTCTACCTAAAAAGACAATGAGACTTGACTACAGAGCACTGATGGACTCAACAATAGCAGGGAAAG
>JAYRBW010151476.1:0-14284 GCA_036023295.1 Invenusta paracnida | reverse complement strand
GAGAGGAGAGAGGAGAGAGGATAGGAGAGGAAAGAGGAGAGGAGAGAGGAGAGGAGAGAGGAGAGGAGAGGAGAGGAGAGAGGAGAGAGGATAGGAGAGAGGAAAGAGGATAGGAGAGAGGAAAGAGGAGAGGAGAGAGGAAAGAGGAGGTGAGGAGAAAAAAGGAGAGAGAAGAAAGATTAGAGAAGAGAGAGGAAAAATATTTAATATATATATATGCGTTACCTGATTAGAAATGGGGTTAATCTCCAGTGCAATTTGTCGATCTCGTACAAGTTGGAGTAGCGCCGGGTGCCTCAACAGAGCATAGGCATGTCCAATTCGTGTGGAATTTAGTAGAATAGCGTCAAATAGGTTTTCATCAACCCGAGTTCCCATCCAGTCTGCGAGGAAATGAAAAGAATAATAACAACATAAGAATCGCTTTTCTAATTGTTGCATATAGACACAAAATAGATGCATAGAAACGTCGCACTCATTTTTTAATTCATGCTTTTCTATTTCTATTTATTTTTTTAAAATGTTAGTAAAATTGTACAGTATATTTAAAAATCGTATTAACAGTTCAGAATGCATTTGTTTAAGAGCTAATTTTATCAATCAAATAAGGTATAGGTATCTCACTTTGTCACTGATTGATCAATTGATCCATCTAGCTATTAAAAGTGCAGCTCATCTACTAAAGAATCATGATTGTTACGAGTAAAAATGTGTTGCTTAGCAATTTATTATGAATACCAGTTTAGACAGTTTGCAAAGTGAATAAATAAGTATTTTATTGCATAGATGAAACAAATTATTTGGATTATGAATTTGGCTGCTGATCAAGAAGCTAAGTAGTATTTTAGTAGTTTGTATCGTATATATATCTTTTACAGTAGAGGTGGAAGCGGGGTGTATAAAATGGAGTAATACTTGAAAGTTTGCCTATTTTAAATGAATAGGAAATGCAGGACATGGTTATCAGTCGAGGGATCGAATAATGTAAATGTATATGTCTAGGTCATCCAAACATAGCTTACAAAGAAAACTTATTAACCTTGGAAATGTTCAAATTTGTATATATATAACATGATATCAAAATAAATATTTGGAATATGGGACATTGGCCAATTTATGCTAATTGATTTATGCTAATTGTGTCTCTAAAATTGGCCAGGCTTGAAAATAAGCATTTTTAGAAAATTGAGCTTAAATTGTAAAATTATTTCTATTCTTTAATATGAGAAATTTTAAACTCCCACTGGGGTCCAAACCAATCCTTTGAACGCCAGCAGACGTCCACTTCGGAGGGTTTGACACAATTATCTACATTTATAGCGGGGGTCAATGTTGGTAGCTCGTTCCTTGTAGCTGGAGAACGCTAGTACCGAATAGACGTGTCTCTGACAAACAGGAAAAGTAGACCATACATGTATACTCACCAGTTTCTCCGGCGTGAAAGAAGTACCGCATTAAAACCCCTGTCTCACTCGGTTTGAGTAGCTCTTTGACATAGTGGAGCAGAGAGTTCATATTGTTCTCCGGACCGACCAAGTCGTAACCAATGACAATGTCCGGATATTTGGCCATTAGTCGTTGTGTGGTCGCCAAATCCTCAGCCACTTGTTCATTACTGTCACCCCTGAGAGATATTTCAGAATTATATATATTAGCAGTTGTGACAGTAGTTTCAAATCGCTTTAATACACACCAGTAGTATGGTAGGAGCATTTCTAGTGCCAGATCATTAATATTAATTAACCATCAATTAAATATAATTAAACATTTAAAAATATATTAAGAAAAGATCAAAAATAATTAACACAATTTAATCACATCTACACACATATCTCAAAGTATAGATGATATAATTAATCACTAACGATAATTATGTGTCACAAGCAATACGCTATGCAAACGTGAAAATCACCCTCTTCCGCATAGACAGTTGATATTATTATGTACAAGCCCACGGGTGAACGACAGAGAGCGTCATTCAATTCAACTGGTAAGCAGCTGCAGTTTGCATGGTTACATCCACTTCGAAAAGCCCGTTTTTTGGAATTGAGTCAGATTTTTATCTGTATTTATGTACAATAAAAATTTCAGACTATTCACATTTCTAAGAAGGAAAAACTCTCAATATTATTTATAATTTTCGGCTCTTCATTCATGTAAGATATAGTTATCGATACACGAGTTTGTTGAAAAGAACAACCAGCATAATATTAGAATGATTTCCAGAGTTAGGATTGTTCTTCTAACTAAGTCTCTAATTCGGATGTTACATTACCACCATTACTATCATTGAGATGTGGATATATTTTACTTAAATTTCTGACTGACATCATAAACTGAATTTATATCTAAAACTGCTTAACTACATAAACTGTTTTTAAAAGATTAATTTCAAAAGCTTTCCTGTAGCTGAAGAGTAGGCATATAATATTAAACTGCATAGAGAATCATTGAGAGTCGAAACTCTATGTCTAATTACAGCGCAGTGATTTTCTATTTCAAATGTGCCTAGTTTACATATAATAATAATAGAGTATTGATAGATAGAGTTGCAACTCTTCTTGACTATTGATAACAGTTTGATACTACCTACTATTTTTTTACCGTAAAGACTTTGTAAAATGATACTTTAAATAGGTAAATATGTTATCAAATTTTTAGATATAAATGAAATTAATTATATGTTATACACTCGTGTGACATATAAATATTGCATTTATAAGTCTCAATAATTAATATAAAAACAATACTACTTATTTCTCAGCCATTCATGTAAACTTTATTAAAATACAACAATTTTCAACCGAACAAATAAATGTACAACGCAAAGTATATGAAACAAGGTTGTACCAACTGTTGTCAAAGTTGTTTTAATACACACCGAACTGTACTAACTTGTGTGAAAGTAGTTTCAATACATACCCGACTTTCAATACACGCCAAGCTGTACTAACAGTCTCAACTGTTGTTTTAATACATACCAAGTTTAACTAACTACATATAGTGAAAGTAGTTTCAATACATACCAGACTGTACTAACAGTCCCAGCTGTTGCTTTAATACACACCAAGCTGTACTAACTATAGTGAAAGTAGTTTCAATATACGCCAAGCTGTACTAACAGTCCTAACTGTTGTTTTAATACACACCAAGCTGTACTAACAGTCCTAACTGTTGTTTTAATACACACCAAGCTGTACTA
This sequence comes from Invenusta paracnida, assembly GCA_036023295.1. Taxonomy (NCBI): domain Eukaryota; kingdom Metazoa; phylum Platyhelminthes; order Proseriata; family Coelogynoporidae; genus Invenusta; species Invenusta paracnida. The sequence continues at coordinate 11,082 of JAYRBW010151476.1, read as the reverse complement.
CCTATTATGGAAGTAGTTTCAATACACACCAGACTGACCAACATATATGACAGTGGTTTTAGTATACATTTGGCTTTATCAACAGTAAATACATTAATTTCGACATCGTTATTACAGCAGTCTTACCATGTTTCTTGGCACACAATTATGAACCTTTAACTAAAAAGTATAGTTTAAGTTCGATTATATTTGTTAATAATTATAACTTAGTGGGTCATAAATGTTGGTTCTATAAGCCGCGCTAAAACTTTGAAAACCCTTTTTAATTGTTTGAACAATATAAATAGGGAAAAGAAAGTCGGATATTCCTAAATAATCATCTCAATATTGTCGGTTCAATGTTCGAATCTTCTACTTATTTAAGTGATCTATGTAAACTGTATTCTGAAACTACGATCAACTGACACTTACTTAGAGGAGTAGATTATGAGCTTTGGCATTAGGAAGTCCGGATGATCGACACAGAAGGCCTTCGCAACGGCAATGAAACGAGCCACCGCCACATCCGGCGAAAGAATTGTGCCATTTAATGTGTACAGCTGAAAGTGTCAAGTAATATTTAAGAATAAGGAGCATGAGTATGGCAATTACGGATGACGGAATATAATCTAGAAATTAAACTCCGATTGCTTCTTACGTGTAGATAAGTGATACTTTTAAATATTTTTTAAATAATCAGGCACGTAGGAAGAGTTTAAAGGCAGGGGGGGCATATTGTTGAGGGGTGCCATAGGGATTTAGGGGGGATTTGAGTGCTCAAAAAACTTTTGCTGAAATCGGCCTCTCCCAAACAATATTAAAAACAAACCATGGCTAAATAGGCAGACAAACAAGATTCTTCACTGTATCACATATAAACAAAGTATCAAATAAAATACGTACAATCCTTTTTTTAAGTTTCTGACAGCGAAAATTCAGATTGGCAATAGATCAATTAGCTCTTGTTAACATCGGCAATAAGTACTAGTATAGATAATAAAAACAATCATAATATATATAAATAGTATTAGTTGACAAAAATTGCTTAAATATTAATTGCATACGATAAAGTGAATGCAGGCAGTAATTAGGTAAACATGTTATTCTTAACCGACACAGAAAATGTTTATTTTCTGTGTATTTTTATTTATTGTCAGATAAATTTTGGGGGGCCAATCTGGCTATTTGGTCCACACCAGAGCGCAACATGAAGGGGCCACTGGCCCCCTGACGTCTATGATAACTGCAGTATTTTCTTATTGAGTCACGTGGTCTTACGAATACATTCACATTTGATTAGATGAGTGGTCTTAATGTGTAAGTTTAAATTATTTTAAGGTATTTGCGAGCTGTTTCACATCAATTTCATGCTTGTGACAGATATGACAGATACGTAGATATATAGATAAATATTATGTCGTTCTGTCCGGCTTGTATGACATCTGTTTCTTCTCATGATCAAAAATTAAAAACGTACTGTTCCATACCGCATTCAACAGTCAAATACCAATACTAGGGGATAATCTTTGTCCACAGTTGTATATTTGTGTCAACCATGAAAGACTTAATAATACAAGACGCCCTTTTGTCAATATTAAGTAGACATAAAAATATTTCTTAATGATTTTATCTGTACTGTATGATCAAATGGCATTGTACAATATACTTATTTTATACCGTTTGATTTTCTCAGTGTGATAAAGAACTCGTCTAAAATGAAATATAATGTTTCGTTGGATTGAGTTACTTTTTTCTATTGTGAGATTTTGCTTATTAAGAAATTTGAAAAATATAATTAAAGTAGATTTTTTCCATTTTTGAGTACTTTTTGATGTTTGCATTACAAGTAAGTAGCATTTGCATTTCATTGGCAGAAATTAACTGTTGCTAAATCTTGCCATTTTGATTAATAATAATTAAAGTACATACAATTATTTAGGGTGTTTACTTAAACTATAGTAATCAATATTTCAATTGATTTTATATTTAATCATTTAAAGAATATATATATACATTGATCCTACGTCACCGCGCGATTCTAATAATAGAAAATAGTATCGATTAATGAACAGTGTTTCTAGGTCAACGGTTGATTGCTTACTGCTATGCAGGTGTTAAAATATTAATTTCGATTTAAATTAAATTAATTAGATATTGATTTGCATATTATATACTAGATTACAACTCGAGAAATGGCGTTTATTGCAGTTAATAGAAGGCGACTCATTAATCGACCTTGATATCTGTCCTGCTGGTTTTACAGGCTTTTGCAGCTATTAGCGGCATATTACAGATCTTTAGCGGCATCATCACTTCTAAAAAGGTAATCAGCATCCCTTAATATAGAACTTACTGCATTCAATATCGATAGTTATAGTTGTTTGATGGTAAACAGCACACATTTAGGTAAATAATGTAGGTATTGCAATAAATGAAATGCAGACATATTATATATTTTCAAATCAAAAGCGATAAATACAATTCATTAGTCTATCATATAAAAAAAATAGAAGTATACCAATATTTTATGTCTGTAATATATGGCAAATCAACCTGCAATATGGCAATTTGATATCTCAAGTGGACCGACGAAAATTGACCGATACAGTAAAGAGGAGAACTGCATGGACAATCATAAGAAACTACCAAAGGACCGACAATGATATGCCTGATGCAGCTGTGCAAATCGTGGAAGGTAATCCAAGCTGTATACATGAAACAAATAGATGCCAATCTAGGACTTCAACTGCATAATGAGCCTCACAGTTGGATGTTCTTCTATTACACGGCCAATTGATCACTGACAAAATTGGAAGCAAGACCTTCGGATTGGAACCGGGATGATGTCAAATTTGCTAGATGAATACATTGTAAATGGTTGCTATAAGTCGAGGTGCAAGAATTGATATATATGTATAATATGACAGTGGATTTAATTTGTGGTTATCGAGGACACTAGGGCCCGTCAACGACTAGTACGAGTTGTTGGTGGAAGACAGGGGCCTCATTTTAGTTGCATCATAGCAGTTTCCAGGACACGGGATCTAAGTTTTCACCGTATGAATATTGGTGGAACAAGTCAAGTTATATTTAGCGATTTTTTAGCCAACACATCTCAAGCAGCCGGTGACGGTCCCGTTACTTTTAGCATGGACAACGCAAGCTCTCACTGAAGAGCTCCCCAATTGAGGAACGATCATGATGTATTATTCCTTCCAGCCTACAGTCCTCTCCTCAACATATGTGGGGATACAATCTCAACCTGGAAGGCATCCTTCAAACGGGATTTATCTGATGCTTGGAAGCAGATATTTATACACAGGAATACCAACTGGCAACTATCGCTCAACTGGGAGAACAAAACATCGGAGTGGTCACGGCGCGAATTTGCACGAGAATATGGGCAAGGAAAGTACTAGCCTATACATTCCTCGGAGCATACGACTTGAAAACATTTATCAGAATCATGTTTAATAATGTTATATGTAATACTGTGTATTTTTATCTCACTGTATTTATATTATTTCAAATGTAGTTACAAAAATACATTTCTTATCGAAATGAAAATGACGGCCATGAATCTGCTTATAGTTACATATTAAATTATATTTGCCGTTAAAGACTTGCAATTACTTACTCATTATCTGAATTTTTTCTGTTTCCTTGAGAAAAGCAGAGCGGTTTTTCCGTTTTACTTTACTTACTATTTGATTCAAAACTTTCATTTTATTTCGTACGAGCATATACCGGACATACTTCATAGCATATATTGAGGTTGAGACCAATAACTTCGTGAAAACGATTACATTTTACTTTTTTCGTGTTTACTGACATTTCACGTCTAAATTTTGGAGAACATTTTGTTTTCTTGTGTGCCCCTATAGCTACAAATATCAAGAGACACCTTGTATCGAATAAGTCATTTTAAATAAATGTATATGAGACGTACCTTAATGAGGCCAAAGCGTAGTTCAATATACTGAACATTGTCGGCGTAAACAAACTCGAGAAGATGGCGAAAATAGTCGTCAAAGATCTCGGTACTTTCCAGTAGAGTGAAAAGAGACTGGAAAATCGACATGAACCGATTCCAAATGACATCTTGTTCCTGTTTCATGTCTTCCGGGGATAGCGATATGCTCGACCGAATCCTAAACAAGAGGAATAATATGTTTTCGTTCAAGTACCTAGTTACCGCAATTTCTTATATATATATCACCTATAATGCATCAGTTATGACCATTATAAAGAAGAGTTTTGGGAATGTTAACGAAAAACATATTGGATCGGATAATAATCAATCAGTACATCGATCAAATCAAGCGTTAGGATTCCTATGTGCCGACTCTCATCCACTGAATAAAACTAATAATATAATTATGCAAGAGTATCAAAATGCAGCAAAAATACAAATTTAGTAACCCATTAAAACAATATTATTTAATTAACTCTATTATTTCAGACCTAATTGCAAATTATTTGGTCATGAATTTGGTATTGCGTCTATTTTACTTATAGCTCTGTGATATCACTTCTATTCTACTTACATATCTTTGATGTTGCCTCTATTTTACGTATAGCTCTGTGGTATCACTTCTACTCTACTTACATTTCTTTTTTGGTCTTGCCTCTAGTTTACTTATAACTCAGTATGGTTGCCTATATTCTGCTAATAGCTATAACCTCATTGAATCATAAATAATGTGCGCTATTTGTTCTCAACCATACGTATCTCTAATAAACAGGAACAAGTTTTCTTAACATGTTATCTTGACGCATTATGACGCAAACTTGAATGCAGAAGATATATTACAAATTATGTGCATTTTAGTTAATACAAAGAAGACGCTAAGTTTATTGAATTTGCATAAAAGGTAGGGTATAGTTATAATAGGTTTAAAATAAAACCAAGCACTAAATCATTAGCATATTTAGCACATGTTCTAATTACTCACAATAGCATTGATTCTCACGACTCTAAATTTCATTTATATTCTGCTTGTGTTCGGAATAATTTTAATCTAAGAATGAAGTTTAAAAACAAAAACAGCTTCTGAATTATCCACTGACAGTGAACAATTTGTTTTGGCTAACTTTGAGTTAACTCTAAAGGTGTATTATTTTATATCAGGTGCGCATTTACTCACACATTATTTAATTGGTAATATTTGCCAAAATTGCAGTTGAAGAAACGTGTAGCTAATTAAATAGAAGTAAATGTTCGAAAATAATGCATACTAATATTTTCAAATAACCATTCAAATAAACATCTCTACGAGTTGAACCGATTAATTGTTAATGTCAAGCATTGTCTGAAAACTATACTTGGCCAAATGATACAGTTGTCAGTTGCATCCCTTAAACCTCCAATAAACCTTACTAATATAGGTTTCCCCTTTAGACTTTACTTGGCGGTGTTGACTTTATGTATACTTGAAATACACCACTGCAAGTATACCTACCTATACCTAGTATCGATAAACTCAAGTCAATTGAGATGTAGATTAAATAATAACAGCTATAGCTACTAACATAAATTGGTGCACAAAACAAGTGCCTATAAATATGTAGAATATGAGGTGATAAAAGGGGTGCTTGGCTGTGTGTTTATTATCTCTTAACCCAGTAAACTGTAAGTACGGATAAATACTATAAATACTCCTTATACCTACACATCAAGTGCTATTTAGGAATGCTTATGTGTGAGCAAACATCCTGATTACTCATAAATATATATAGTTGTAGGATTTAAAGCGCAAATAATTCCTTTCAAGTGTTTAAGGTTACTGGGGCCAGTTAAGTTCATCTGTGTTATATATAGGCTCATAAATATGCCCCAAGTATAGATTATACTAATTAGTTTAAATTGTTATATCTTTCAATTATATTTCATTGCAGCTTTAAAAGTATCGATTTGAGCCTCCTTACAACTACAACTACAGAATATAGCTTTTTTGTATTTATGCCAGATAATTTATTTTATAGTAATGCATTGAGTATAATAAATAGTTTAATATTAATAATAATTATCACTTCTGATCCCTTTTTATTCAGATTATTTACTAAATGTTTTGCTCACTGTTACAACTTAACAATTTACTAATTATTCTTTTGCATAAAGTTTTAGCAGTACGTTTATTTAAACATAATTACTTTTTTATATTTCTAATAAGATGTTACTCAATATTCTGTCCCTTAAATAAAACAGATTAAAACCCAGTTTTACACAAGATGACGCTAATCATTCACAATTCGTTTAGTAATACACTGATGCCACAAAATATCAATACTTATTGTATTTTATAATGAATAACAAAGGGCAATTTTAAATTCAACAAACCTAAATATTGCAATGCGTCAAAGCGTTAATTTTATGGACGATAAGAAAAACGATATGCTCCTTTTTTAAATATACAATAATTTGGATGGCAATATAAAAAAAAGACGAAATAAAACGTATATTATGTAAACCGTCACTTGTACGAAAATCGATGTAAACAGTTTCGAGTATAATGATCATTGCATGAGCGTTAAGATAGCTATTCCAGATATCACAAAAGGAATAAACGGTCTTGACAAATGATCTATATTGCTTACTGATTCTTGGAATCGATTCCTTTCCGAACGATACTTCAAATAAGCGATGCACTGACAACTCGTACTCGTAGTTCACATATTTAACACTTATTTAGTTCAATTGACCGAATTCCTTGTCTGTGTTCAAATTAAGTATAAAATTATTATTTTAATCGACTTTTAATTAATTGACCAGAATACAACAAAGAAATTAACAAAGCTTTAGATAGCATAGAAAGTACATATATCGGTAACTAAGTGACCAATGGCCTTGAAACCCTAGAATCGCCCAAAGGTTATCACGGCAATCAGGACAGCTGTGGCCATTTAGTCACATCTTCCATAGTATCGGGATCATTTGATTTCAAATATGGGTCAATTTAACCGATCCCATACTTTCTATTCGATGTGAAGTTTTCATTAATTTATATATCGAATAGAACTATAATCAATAATTAAGTCTTAAGTAAGGAACTGTAGAACACAGGTAGAATGCAGTCAAAAGGATAACAATCAAAGGTTTTAATGAGGATAACTATTTAATTGAAATGCAAATAAAGTGGAGTATGAACATACCTGGAGTCAAATTCAGTGATGTTTTTAGACTGTTTTCTCTCGTGAGAGACATTTTTCCAATCAACTGTATAAAAAGGAGAAAGGAAAAAAATCTCAAATCATAAAAATAACACAGGATAATATTTTAATAACATAAATAACGGGCCATTTCAATTTAATTATAAAGGTGTACTGTAAGATTGAATTAATTAAAGTTAAGTAAGTGTTTTAACGACATATGTATTAAAATAACTAAGATAATCCTAATAGTTTGTTCAATATAGTTTAAGATGTCAGGCAGTTTATTATAGCCGAGATTAATCATATATACTAAATTATTTATGATTTTTACATAGCCCTTCTAAAAATGTTAATATATCCTAGCTGCGTACCCTGAACCAAATGAGTTACACAGTTTTAATATCAGTCCTTTTGTAGCTTAATATCAAGAATATATAGCTCTCTTTTTATTCCAAGTGGAATGTGAGGAAGTTATATGAAGGTTCTCAATGGACTATGGAAGTTAAATAAACCGGTAACTTTGACACTTCGTGTCCACTAAAATTAGCGTTCAATTTCTAGAGTTTGTGATGCAAATATTTAACTTTATTATGATGTATAGAAAACTATACCATTCGAGAGACTTTATCAATTAGAAAAAGAGAAAAAGCTCAGTTATTATACAATTTGAATTTTGTTACGTAATGCAAAATAATATCATTGCATGCCTCTATGTCGCCTCTATTCTTCTTATAGCTCTATGATATAGACAAACAGCTTTTAAAACGATTGAAAAAAGATTATCAGAACAGTCGAAGACTGAGTTTCAAGAAGTTGTCCAAAGATAGTTTAGCTAAGATATATTAGAATGATAGAAAGTTTAATGATTGTCAAATAATCAAATACTTGATAATACAAGTGAAAATTAAAAGAAACAATTGTTAGACATAGACAACAATTGAGTTAAATATAAAAATAAATCAAAAGTTAACAATTTCAAATAGAATTACGCTTTTGGATAATAGTCAAGTGTGTCACAAGTCAATTTTTTGTTTAATCGGACGTAATTAATTCTGACGTCCACATAAAAAAACTAAGATTAAAAAATTAATTATGAAAAAGCTTACATTTTCCACTTTCTTTCAGAAAGTATTGATTTACTGTTTATGTGACCCCTTGATTCAACTTTAATGCATTCAGGGAGCGCTTGTCTCTATGGAATAGTTGTTGCTATGACGCTAAACACTTACCACCGGGTGAGGAAGAGGCGAACTTATAAACCGTTCTATTGGAAGTCACTTTGAAGAAGAGGTTTGGCCGATAACTGGCCACCTTAACAATCCAATCCTGCGAATAGACAGCAAATTCGTGAACGTGAAGAGCCGCACCTGAAGAGGAAAAGAACAAGTTGTAGGATTGAACGATGTGATGTATGTATGTACCACAAAAGTACTGATTTATTTTTCCGAATTTTGTTTTAATTTTGTTTGATATAGTGGAAGTTGTCTCACTGGTTTTGGTTTATATAAGTTTGGAAGAGTTCTCAAATTTGGCAGAAAGCATAAATATTGTTTGCATCGAAAAAGCAATTAGGTTTTTAGAAATTTTAGAAACAAGTTTTTTAATTGTTATACATGAATTTTTATTATAAAAAGTAAAGCCAAAATGTATTGGAACAGTTTATTTGTGACCATGCACGCCGACAAAGGTCGGTCAAAGGGTCAAACGGCCCCCTTTGGCAGAAGAAATTGCGCCGTTTCATAAGTATTAATAAACAATTATATAGTTTTCCAGTTATAGTCTCGATTTTCTTTTTTAAATGGCGCCTTTTGCATTAAAACGACCCACTTCGGACAATCCTAGTGTGGCGCGCCTGATGACAAATGACATGTTTCGAATCATCAAGATTCATCATCAGGCAATTAAATATAAAAAAGGTGAATATATAAATATATAAATCATATAAACTAACATTTAATATTTTAATGGGAATCTACACTGAAAGTAATTAATAATAATTATTAATATACTGATATAATAAAATGAATATTATCAATTTTCAAAACTATATGTAATGAGATATAGCAAGATAATATATTTATATAAATCTAATGATTTAATTTGTATATTTATTTATTGACATATAATTAATTCAATTTTTTAATGATAATCTAAAAAATATACAAAATAAGATAAATGTAATATTCCATAAAATATGCAGGTTATTTCTAACATACATAACAATAATAACAATAATTAAAATAATTGTTGGAATTTATTTAGATGCGCTTTTATCTTTAATTTATAATTAATTTATTACTAATTAGTTAATTTTAATTAATTTATTACTAATTAGTTAATTTTAATTAATTTATCACTAATTATTTAATTTATAATTAAGTAAATAAACATTAAACAATAAATAAAAACTACAGAAAATGAAGTTTTAAATATCCTAGATAATTTTAAAAATAAAAATTCATAAGGCTAAAAATTACTTAAAAGATGTAAAATAATCTTATTACCAATTATCGCCATATTAATAAACTAAGCCATTGATGTAAGTATATACCCTGATATTCTATAAATGGCCAAGGTTACATTAATTTTTTAGAGAAGAGACACAAAATACCCCAATAACTACAGCCAATAACCAACTTATCTCACTGCTTCCAACATTCACACAAAAGACACCAATAACTACAGACCGATCTCACTGCTTCCAACATTCACACAAAAGACACCAATAACTACAGACCTATCTCACTGCTTCCAACATTCACACAAAAGACACCAATAACTACAGACCTATCTCAATACTTTCAACATTCACACAAAAGACACCAATAACTACAGACCTTTCTTCTCAAAACCTACAGAAAATCTTCAAAAAAGGTTTTATGTCTTAGAAGTCTTTGTTGACTTAAGGAAAGCCTTTGATAGCATTGATGACAAAATTTTAATTGAAAAATCTTATGGAATTAATGGATCCTTTAATAAATATTAACCAGTTACTTAACAAACAGAAACATTTTTAATGAAACTAACAATACAAAATGTGATATCAGTAGAATTCTTTATGAAGTACCTCAAGGTTCAGTTCTTGGTCCCATATTATTGCTACTCTATATAAATGATCTAAAAACACTATCAAATAAATTAAATATAAAACGTTTTGTAGACAACACTAGTCTATTTGTTTTTGAAAAAGATATACAAAATTTAGAAAGAAATACAAAAAATGCTCTTATATTATCCACTGATTGGTTACTCAAAAACAGATTTTACAGTAAATGTAAAAAAACTCATTACTTGTTATTTAAGAAGAATTGCATATACAGTAACTTTAAAATAAAAATGGGTAATCAACTTATAAAAATTAAAAGCATACTAAATTCTTAGAGCTTACATTACAAAAAATACTTGAAATGGGATATTCATATAAATAGTATAATTTAAACAATTAATAGAACCACTCCACTCTTTTATAATACAAAATGTTTCTAAATGTAAGACAATTACTACCAGTGTATAAAACAATTGTTTTCATCAAGTATAATTATGGCATAGAACTATAATGGAAATTATTTATAATAATTATTTGGAAATTGTGAAAAAACTCAACTAACCAGTCTTCAACAAACACAAAACAGACTTCTTAAAATAATCCTTTCTAAGAGGAAAAGCACATCAATAAATAAAATTCATATCAAAACTAAATCCTAAAAATAAAGGACAATTATAAAATAAGGTTAAATCTTTTGATTCACAAACTAAGTAATACACCAAACTGAATATGTACCACTTGATATCAAGAAATTTATAAAAAATTATGATATCTAGACCTATGGCAATAGGTTGTTAGCTAGTAAAGCTAAGCGAACTATGTAGTAGTTAATATAGGATAGTTGAAAATAGGGTGTTTTTCACATAGCTGTCATGAAAAAAGTAAAGTGATCTAAAAATCTATAA
>JAYRBW010151465.1:0-14287 GCA_036023295.1 Invenusta paracnida | reverse complement strand
TCTAAATTCTCTATCATTATACTCAAGAAAGGGATTTGATTTATCCACTATTCTTCGTGGTAGTAAGAAATTTATTCTATTTATTCGATTAATTCGTGCTATTATTTCATTATTCATTTTTATTCCAATTTTTCTGTGTTATTATATATCGCTTCTATAGTAATCTCTTTCAAAAATTAAGTAGTAAAATTCTCAAGGTAGCTTTAAGCGCACCTTGAGATTTCAAGCCAACTTGGAGAAATCTCGAAATTTGAAGTCTGCCTTAAGCTCAAGGCTGGTTTGGGAATATGCCGGAGAATTCTCGAGTTTCGAGGCTGGTTTGGGAATACCGCCCCAAGTCTGCAAAGTACATTAAGTCCGTCGAATTGCCAACGGTACAATGAGATATTCGAGCACTATATTCTGTGGAGTTGTGACAACACACCATACTCATGCGTAATTTCACTAAGTGGGATTTTCAGTCTCCGTGTTGCTGATGACAAACTCGGTTTCTGAAGCCAAAAAGGTCAACGCGTCTTACGGAGATTGGTGCATCCAAGGTAACCTTTGATTTTTAGAAAACTCTTTTGTCCCAATTAATAAATAAACCTCCGAACTTTTGTCAATTTTCTGAACTAATTTCTCTTAATTTGCATATTATATATACTTTAATCTATCAAGTTTTTATAATTATTTTTTAAAGTTATAATCCAAAAATCTGAAAAACATTTTGAATTCGAACAGTATTTATGTAGAATTCTATTATCAGTTATATTTTATATGCTTCTATTTTACACTTTTTCAAAGACAAGTATTGCAACATTCAATTATATTTTTATCTCTCATTGATTTAGATTGTTGTATATGTCATTCTAATTGTATTGTATTATTTTTTATGACATTATTATTTACCTTATTTTATTACAAATCATCAATATTAGATGCCTTCATTTGCTTTCAATAGGAATAACCCCCTAATTCCTATTTTTGATCAAGTAACTTGTCATGTTTTTTCATTTATATTTTTTGTAAAACGTCACCCCAGGGACTACTTTAATATCTTAAAGTATTCCCTGCGTCACCCTAACATATATATATATACATGATTTTATATAATTTTGAATATGTTTCTGTATTTATGCTGATTACAGCTGCATGATAGTTTAATGCATTAATTTAATTGAATAAACTAGGATTGCGTAGATAAAGAGTTATAATACGTAAAATACATGCTTCAAGCGCGTCACGCATGCATGTCACGCTACTATCCAATTAATATTATCAACCATTTTAATATTTCAATTTATTACACAATTTATGTAGGTCCACGGCTTATGTTTGGAATAGAAGCAATTTTATATTGGTTACTATACGGATAATTGAACTATAGTAGAATATATTACTCTGTTGTAACAGAGTTTTGCATCTTTGATAGCTCGCGTCACGCTTGTATTGCAACATGTTTATTAATATTATTGTATAATGTTGTGTTTTTGACTTATTAAATACATGTATAAGCGTCCTACTTTATTCATATAAGAGTAATGACTTTAGTATTAATTGAATCATGCTTATAATTGATTTGCGATTGCGGGTATTTTAAATTCACCTTTTCTGAGCAGCACTTATTTGTAGTTATTAAAGTTTATGCTTTCCTTCTTTCTTCAGTTATTCCTTTTCGTGCCTTTTATAATCGATAAGCTGAACTTAGAATATCAAATTTATTATTTGATACAATTTGATAGGATATCAGCCGTATTATAATGTAACACATTGAGTAATGAGATTTAAAGTAGAACCTCGGTTCCATTAAATATTCGATTTTTATCTCATATTGGTCAGTTGAGTGAAATTTAGTCTTCCTCAACACCACTTTATGAAGTGCACTCAATATTGCAATTATATCTTATCTATTTTTCTTTTAATCTCACCATTTCAGGAATACTTGCGAATGCACCTCAACCTCTGGATCAGGCTCGGTGTCACTGTGGATCAGCACAGGACCCCTGTCTATAAATGGTCCGATCACAGTCCCACTTTGGGTGAATTGCCGCTCCTGGTTGCATTTCTTCCATGATATCGTCCTGAGCTTCTTAATACCTTTTCCAGAAAGATGATACTTGGCGGTGGAAGTTCAATTTATGAATTTAAATAGTTCCATTGTTGATGTCGCCAGTCTATATTGCTTTTTAAATGTTTCCCTTTGTTGTGTACTATGGGCAACGTGGAGATCAATATTGTCATTGACTAACTTAATAATACTTCAACCGAATTTGAAAAGGGCTTCTCTCAGACTTGTTAAATGTCTTTTATTTTCTTAACTCACAGAAGTTAAGGAAAGCTTCACCTTAAATAGAAGGCATTTATTTTTAAAGGCTATAACTCGGTAATGAAGGAACGGATGATCTTGAAACTTTGAAATCGCATTGATTAATAAATCAGAGGCTATTATTGGGGCAGGTGTCCTGTTTTATCTCCAAAACGCAGTAAATAGAATAGATTTGTTTCAGGCAAGCAAGACGACTCAGGGTGGAATCCACTCTATTCTTTAGAAAAGCGCATAAATGCGCTTAAATGAGCAAAACTGGTTTTATTCTATCCCAATTAATCGATCAAAATAGTACATTTTTGGATAATAGTATTTTTAGGAAAAGGCGTTTTGCTTACTACTGTGAGTTTTCAAATTTTAGAAAATTCAATTTGAAAAAAACGATTTTAATAACAGAATTTCTTTCTCATAAGCGTATATCTTGCCCGTTTTTTTCAATTGAAAGTTGTTTTTTACTTTTGTTGTTGCATTATATAATTGTGAAATATTAAAATAAGTTAAAATAATGTTGGACAAAAGGTATTTCGTTCTATGAATTATGTGTTCAGAGAATTTGTCCGCATAAATAGTCATAAATTCCAGTTAGTTAAAACATTAATGAAATAGATTATGCGCATTACAGGAAAAAGAAGACGTCTGGTTCGAAATTTCTTTTCCTCGTCTTATAAGCATAATATATATACTTTGTATGTCACGTAAAGTTGTTTATTAAGAAATATCCCTATTTTAGAAAGTATGAACCCCAAATATGCACTCAGAGAACATAATGAAATGAATCACTGATGTAGCTGCGAACACCCAAAGTCTGAAATATAAAGCAATTAAACTTATACAGACTGATATATAGCAATAATGACGTAATAGCTACACTGACTGATTATGCTTTAAAGGTGAAATGTAAAAGCGATTAAATTAAGCATTAACTTCAGAAAAGTAATTAATTCATTAAAAATAGATGAATAATCTAGAACAGATGGTCTAATAAAATATAGAGTTATAGAAAGAAAAACGTTTGCTCAATCGGACGCCCTTCACGGAGCCTCTACCAGGATGGCATACGTCGCCGACTCCACTCGAGCTCCAGTTGAGATCACCCACCGCGCCGGCGCTCGCACCGTCACTGGCTGTTCCAGGTCCACCCCAAATCTCGTCCTCCTTAAGGAAGCTGAACAAACCCCACGCACCTCACTCACCACCTCCATGGCTGCTCACCTCCATGAAGAGCTCTGCGTCACGTCCAGCCAGCTCCTATCTTCCTTGCAGCTTCCTTGCTTTAAGTGTGCTGAATTACTCAGAAACTGGAAACTCTCAGGCACCAGCACAGCCACGGGGGCCATCTAGAACTCGTGACCCAAGCACCAACTATCTCGGCTCCAGCTCCTTGGGGAGACTCCAACAGGATCAGGATCCCAGAGTCATCCAGAGAAGACCCTCCTGAGATCCGAAAACTGGCCATCCTTGAGACGCTGGATATCCTTCCACCTGCCGAGCGCCACATATGGCCCGACGGTTCAGCCACCAACGACACCACCTTAGGCGTGGCCGTATCGTAATCTTCCGGTAGGGCACGCTTTCTTCGCTCCATCTCAACTCCAGCAGGCCTAGGTCTTCTCCTCTTTCCGAGAAGAGTCCATCGCCTGCCTCCTCGGTCTGGAAGTGACCCCCAACCTCCCAGACATCATAGTCATCGAAGGCATTCACCGTCGGACTCGCAGTCCCTCCTGAGGAGGCTATCAGCAGGTCTCTGGGCCCAGTCCGACTCCACCTGCAAATTCATCTGGAAAGTCCTCTTTGACCTCAGCAGTTCCTCCACCATCACTCTGCAATGGGTTCCCAGCCATTTCAACCTCCTAGGCAAAGAAGCGACCAACTCCGAGGCCAGGAAAGGAGCTGCCCTTTTGCAGACAGACATGGTCAACCTCTCCTCTGCTCGATCCGCGATTTTACGCTTCGTCCACTCAACTGACGCCGCCCTTTACTCCGATGACACGCACTGCGCCATCCACTGAGCCTGTTCCTCCAGAAATCGAGCGACGCCAGCTGCTCGTTTGTCCAGACACGAGGAGATCACCATGGATCAGCTGAGGATGGGCCACTCTCCTCTCCTGGCCACTTAGAGACATCGCATCTGAAAGGCCAAAAGGCACTCTCCTCTTGGACTGTACGACAGGGATCCCAGCTGTCTCTAAGCAGATTGTCAAGGCTGCCACTGCCAAAGGAGCTCATTATCTTGACGCTCCATTCTCCGGTGGTGAGTCCCGCGCTGACTCGTTGTTCTAGAATTGATCATTCCAATATCGATTGGTTACTTTATTATTTATTATTTCATTACTTTGCATAAGGGAAAGAGAATAAAACCCCCAAACACACCATTATGAGACACACAATATTAAAACCGGTTATTTATAAACCAGTGATTCAAAAATTGGTAATATTTGTAAGAACACTAATTTCTTAGTATTCTTTGTGTATCTTTATAAGAACTTCATTAGAAAACTAATATAAAGAAATTTTGTTTTCTTAGAAACATCTTTCCATGATCTAAAGGCGAATGCTGATATGATTTTGTTCATGTAAATATGATTCAACAGTTGATATTTACAAAAGAAATTGAATTAAATGATACTATAATACATTCACCACAAAAACTTGCTGCACGTAATTGCTACTTGATCAAAATTATCTAAATAACAAAATAAATATAACAGGCAAATAATATATTTCAGAATAATGAACCGTAAACAACATTTTTTGTGTAACAAAAGTAATTTATTCAACAATGAACTTCTAAATAATTTTAATAATGTACATGGATTTATTAAATTTAAATATATACAATTATTGTTTGGTTTCGTTGTCAAATGAAACTAGGGTTTAAATTTGAAAATGGACTAATGAGTAATTATCAGTGAAACTCATGGGGTGGAGTTATTTAGTCCCTCAATCTCCGCATTTATTTTAAAACCATAAAGACCACCCGTGGCTGCTGCAGCCAGATACATTTAAAATATATATTTTCAATCATTGTTTTATCCATAATATCATTTTTTGTACATTTTTATTAGCTCCATACTTTAGAAACATCATTTGAAAAAGAATTAATTGTCCATAAAATTTGAGGTATGAGGAATGTTAATCTCAGTAATGAAACAGTTAGGGAGGGATATCTGCTTTTTTCCAGTTCAACATACCAAGAAGGATGATGTTACGAGTCTGCAGCTTCTTAGCAAGAAGGAACGAGGTAAAAAATTGATCTGTGGTCATGTTTTGTCGACTGCCATGAAGTGGTTCTGTTTGTTGTAGAACAACTCATTGTCCTTGCCCAACTTCTAGGTGATCCACATTATGTTTATTATGGTAGACCTCCGCATTGAAAAAAATGCCTGGATTTGGAGCAGGTAGCCACCCGATATTTATACCATACCTGTCAGGATTGTTTGGCATGTATACTTTGAAGGGTACTCGACCACGATTTGGCACGATCTGCTCATCTACACAAATCATGTCAGAGAGAATAAAACATTGGCAATACCTTTGTAGGAACATCTCCAAGATGTCCTGAATTGCAGCCAACAATAACACATTTTGTCGTCTCTCTGTGTATGTTGCCTTGTCATCAAACCTTAAGAATTTCATTATCATTTCAAACTTCTCCGTTGACATTGTTGCTTTGTATGCAGCAACCCTAAGTTTATCACTTCGCAAGTCTCGGAGAAATATATTGCGCTGTCTCAATACACCTATATGAGTATGAGAAGTCATATTGCTATATATGCAACCATTCAGCTCCTCCTCTGTGATGTCCTTCACTAATGTATTGCTAATTTATTATAATGCCTATATATGCGTATATATATTTTATTATATATGAATGTGTTTATGTATATATGACTATGTATGTATGTCAGTGAAAAAAATAATCGATAGATAAAGATAACAGCTTTAGTTTGTGAAGAAAATAAATATGAATGTATATAAATGTTAATTTTCATGGTACTGATATATTGCTTCCTTATTTTTTATTTGGCTGCATCAGCTAAGTGAGGTAACAATGTAAATTTTTATAGCAATCTGGCAAAAACAATTTTTAAAATCAATATAATGATAAATGTTATGACCATAGAGTAAAGAAACTTTATTTACTCTATGGTTATGACTATGTTAATGTAGTATTATAAACCTGGCATATAAATAGGAAAAGTATGCGTCTCCCAATAAGTAGTCATTTACTAAACCTTAGAAATCTAAAGTCCAATATAATTCTGGCTGCAGTAGCTGCAGAGCGGAGTTTAAGGGTTAAATCTGCACACAAGGCGGCCATGGTTGAGAAATTTAATTGTACGTTGCAGTCAAAAATTTGGCATGGTCTTACTAAACAAGGTACTGTTATCTCATTTATTATCAAATTATGATATCTGATTATAATAACAGTAACTCTTTAATCTAAAAATAATAATAATCTGTTTGATTAAAGTCTTTGCCATTTACAACCAATAAAAAGACAATGAGAACAACAGAATAATTATTAGGAACTGTGTATTCGATTATAATCATCCATTATAAATTACACAATTCAATCCATCCAGAATAATTTGGTCATTGTCACGTATCCGGAAAGTATTAGAAAGTATTTTAATAAAAATAAAAATGAAAACACGATCCAGAATACTTGTAATCATATTTATCGTTGGGGCTCACTCATGAATACTTCTAATGATATTTCCCGATCGCGCCCGACCAACTCACTCCAGCTCCCGCAAACTTCTATTCCCACCACTTATTATTCTCATCCATGGAGATTTTAGATTCAATTCAAATTCAAAAAACCACAATCAGGCAAATTACAAAACATCACACCAGAATCGATAACTCCAAAACTATCATAAAAACATAAATTTACCAATAGATAAAAATCAATTCGACTCACAATATAAGTTAGTAGAAATAAATCAATCAATTATCTCTAACAAACATCTAGAACCATACGGAAGAACAGTAGCATAAAACAATATAACTTTCTACATAACGTATATATACATCAATAAACGTATAAATTTTCATGTATATGGGAATAGTACATACAAGTGGCTGGAACTGCTTCATAAACTAATGACCTCCTATAATAACAGTCATCATCGTATACATCATCGTTGACAGGTCATACGACCAGTCAAATAACTCCTGAAAATGAAACAGATGTTGGGAAACACTTATATATGGAGAAAAGTCTACCAAACGGAAGTCAATGTATAAATTCGGCAAGCGAATGCGAATATCCAGAAAGAAAGCAACCTTTGAAAAAGGCTATGTACCAAACTTCAGTGAGGAAGAATTTCTTGTTCATACTGTCAATACAAAGTACGCCCCCGTCACCTATATACTGCGTTCTCTGTCTGGCAGTATAGTAGAGGGTAGCTTTTATGAGAAGGAGATGCAGAGAGTGAGTGTACGTGATGAAACCTATCGTATCGGTAAGGTTATTCGCACACGCAGCACTGGTGTGCATAAACATGCCCTTGTATGCTGGAGAGGTTATACACGAGAAAAGCCTAATTGGATACCCTATGCTCAACTAACTCGTGTGGAAGATGGCACATATTAAGTCAAGTGATGGCTTTCACATTGTTCTCCCGAGAAATGTACATGAGGAGGGTAAAGAAAGCCATTCAAACACCATCTCACTATACAACACAGCTGGCTAATAATATCAACTTGGATGTTCCCGGTGATCAATGTGGTAAGTCGGTATAGTTGAGATGTCCTTTGTCAATTCAATCAAAACAATCAGTAAGGGAGAGCAGATTCATATCCATAAAACTAAACCGGAGAAAACTGTAAATATTACTATCGAACCCGAAAGCGTTATAGAAACAACATGCTTATCACCAGGGAAACGGATGATTCCTATTAATAATGACAAATATTTAGTCGATAATAAAGAATTTTTTCTATGGTATATGATGATAGTTTTATGAGATTTGGTATTTCAAAGAGAAATGACTCACTTAAGTCCATTACATTAGATCCCTGTACTGCCTTCCTATTTGGATTTGGAGGTAGCAAACCCAGTAAATATAACTGCAGAGTTAAAAGGGGGCCAATTTTTCTAACGAGTGATGGAGATGTATCTATTATATGCGCCTTTAGTGTATGGGAAGTAATATTATCCCATAGATATCCGCCTTATATAACACCTTTTATGCCTTTATCAAAAGAAAAAGCGAATAGAAAAGAACCGATTGGAAAATCGGATGTACAACTATATCTAATTTTTGGATAAAAACTCATCAACGCTTCGACCATTTTTTGGACTTACCTATGAAACGGAAAAAGTAGCACCGCTGAAAATTCCCGATGGATACTACCAGTCATCCAAACTGCTTGTTGTGGAAATCCATATACTTCTTAAGAATGGTCAGACTAAATATCGATTTGAATTTATTGCATCAAGTAGGTTGAAATATTGCATGTCTGACGATAAAAGTACAGTTAAGATGGATACTGCAGTTCTCAATGTACTCGGTTTTACTAATGCTATACTTGGGGAGAACAAAGTCGCCGAGTATGCTCCAAATCTTCCGAGAGGAATCGATAGTCTCTATGTATACTGTGACCTATGCTTGGAAACATATGTCAGTAATGCGCTTATACCCCTTCTACGTATAGTTAGTTATAATAATGGAGGTATCTTTGGACAAACAATTACCAGTCTATATGATAATCCACTGTGTGTGCCTCTCAATAAGCACATAATCAATTGTATTGAAGTAATGCTGTGCGATGATGCAGGAGAGATAGCCCCCTTTGTTGAGGGTAAGACAGTACTTACACTTCATATCTGCCGTTGAACCGCATATGTACATGTACACACACATATAAACTCACTCCTACTATGGCAGCTGCAGCCTTGGCGATGATGTTTGCTATTGAGGTGATGAATACGTGGAAGATGCTCATGAAACGAATTCGTTACTCAGTATAGTATATCACTTTTTTACTTTCGGAGGAATGAAGATGCGTTGACCGAGGCTATAATTAATGGGCTTGGATACATTTACTACTGCCGCAAACAGTGGCATAAGAGTTCTCTGCTAATTGGTCTTGAAACTAAACTAAAGCGGACGGTGCGATCAAAGTATGCCGGACATTCAGTGCCTGAGTTTTATGAGCAGGCCGACCAACCACTCGATGAAATAATGCGTACCTTTGCCATAAAATTGCTTTAGGTTAATTCTACAAATATGGAGCAGAAACAAGCCCACATATACATAATGAGTTATGCAATGCCAATACTTTGAAAACTATTGCCTGTTTTTAAAAAAACTGAGAAGCATGCCGCCACTTCTGCACTTACACTAGGTACGGGTATGCGAAGGAGACATGATGGCTGGAAACTTTAAAAGTATTCCTGAACATTTCAAAAAGCAAGGCCGCAATGAAATTATTGATATTGGGCGTGAGTGTCTTGATAGAATGTCTTTTCCTCTGGGTAGCAGGGTAGTGGAGTGCGGAAGAGGAGGAGAGCCAAGCCTATAAACATGAAAGGGGGTAGGGTGAAAAAGGCCGCTTCTCCTGTTAAACGACATATGTAGACGACTGCCAGTAGTATATGTACACTAAGTGACTGCCCATGCACGAAGAGCGAATTCTCTTTATTTGAGATAAGACCTGTTCTGACTGTGCTTGATCATGCGCAATGGGTAGATGTATACCCTCTCAATAATGTCATCCAAGACAATGCTCCCATCGAATTTACAATTACTTCCTCCCCTGATGAATATATTGACATGAACGACACTATGCTTCACTTGCTTTGCAAAGTTGTTAAAGCAGATATTATATCCCAAAAGGAGGCACCACTAAACAATTAGATGCACTCTCTTTTCTCTGATATCAAGCTTACGCTTGGCAATACATAAATTGAAGGAGGGGTGCATGTGTATCCCTACTGAGCATATCTCAATAACCTGCTTTTATTTTCCGGGAACAGTTGTTGACATCTAGCTATATCAATGATACTGCAGGACAGATGGAAACCGAGAGGCCGTCAAACAGGGGATATACCCAACGTCTGAATAGCATTAAAGGGGGTGAATTGATTGACCTCTGTATGTGATCCTTTGTGTCTAGATATGTGTCAGCAGGGCAAGTATCTTCTCAGCCAGCTAGATATACACATTAAGTTGGTTCGTAGCAAGCCAGAATTTCACCTCTTTAATAAAACTGATGCTATTCAAAACGCTTCAAAGGTGATTATTGAGGAAGCCGTTCTCTGTTCAATGGGTTAACGTCTCACCCGGAACTATCAAGGTGTACGAAAAACAGCTTGTTACACAAAATGCAATCTATCCCCTACAAAATGCAACCATGCAGACATACTATTCCTACGTGGTCAATGAGTCATATACGAGATGGACTATTTCGTGGTCACATGCCAAAAATGGCCATTATTGATATGGTTAATAACTTAATGCCTATAATGGGGATATTACACAATATTACAATCCTATTAAATTTAAGCAAAATTCACTGGAAAATCTGGCGCTCTATAGGGAGGGTGTTATCGTCCCCTTTCACCCACTTACACCCGACTTTGATAAGAAACTCTGTGTACGAGACTATATCGCTGGACTGCTACAGGGGTTGGAATTGTTTAATCGCGATGAGAACATTGATATCACACTTGACAACTGTGCTGTGGGATGCTATGTACTGTTTGCATTTAATCTAACGCCTAATATAACAGTGGCTGGACAGGCACAAACCTATATTGAGGGGAATCTTCTATTGGAGTTTAAGTTTGGTAATGCACTTACCAAGTCCATAAACGTGATTATTATGGACGTTTTCGATGCAAAAGTGGAAATAACACGTCAGCGTCAATTGTGCTTATGAACTTTAAGGGCTAACGATGGTCTATACAAATCAACTGCTTCCCTTTGTGAGTCTTCACCACCGCTTGGACAAAAAATTTCTGGGTGTCTACCCGGTAAATCGTCTCACCGTGGGACTCAGGAAGCCGGATAAGGCCGGAGCTGTTGGCCTCATTGTCAATACTAACAATCTCTGCGGTCAACATTGAATTGGGTGTGTTCTTCTGCTTTATGGACGTGTGGAGGTATTCGACTCGTTTGGACAACTGCCTCCGCCACGTATGTAACTTTGGATAAATATACAGTGCTATCGTGGGTTGACAGTTAACTCTACTTTTATTCAGGGTCCTCTAACAACACTATTTGCTGGCAATTGCTTTTACTACTTTAATAAAAAGACTTGTGTGTAAGCTGCCTATGACTACGATTGTACGAACACTTGCTCGTAATAGTAATGTTGATTTTATTATTAGACCGTTTGATAGACGACACTTATCCCTATGGTAGATTGGGGATTTTATTGAACTACTATTAATATTTATGTTTTAATAAAATGAGTTTGATCACCTCAACATCTGACTTGTTTCTTTGATTTGTTCATCTATATAGGGGAGAGTGTAAGGCTATAATGAACTGTTAGTAGGGTGAGAGGGTCAAAAAAATGGAGAGCAGTAATAATGAGGTGAATCCGACTCGGATATAGAGGCAGAATATAACAATATAGATATGAAACCTCTGCTTACCTACATATATCTTAGAAAAATCGAAGTCAGACCATCCTGTAGTGGGAAATTTGAATAATTTTATCAAAAATTGGCCCTATTCTTTGTACTGCAGAATTTGTATTGCCTATTCTATGGCAGAAATCGGACGTATGGAAAAACATGGAGGAGGTGATGGGGTATTTGAAGGCATACATATTAGTTGAAAATTACCTAGACTTTTACAATGCTTCAAAGGTGCAACTAAGGTCAATATTCTTCAATTTTTGGATAATCTATAAACATAATAGGTCTGTGTCTACAAATTTTCACAACAATTATAATCTATAATATCGTCTGTGTAATTGAAAGTCCTATTATTATTGATAGATACTTTAAAACACAAGTTTACTGCGCTCATTATTACATTGGGCACTATTCTAACTATATTACTATTTATATATTGGATACTTATTACTAAGTCTGAGATGTTTAACAACAATTTTACATTAAGACCTCAAGTATCCGAAACACCCTTGAAAGGACATTTTCTATTTCCTGTTTAATGTAAACATTCACAACTGTAGTAGTGCGATGTCTTACTTGTACTTGTTATAACTGAAATATACTTATTTATATGGATAATCTGGCTATTTTTATTTTTCTATTTTAACCAGGATGCCTAAGACTAAATAAGAAGTCAAGATAAATATTCAGATCAAGGACTACTTTAAATCGTATTATAGGTATTATAGTAGTCCTTGATTCAGATATTTTAAAATGTATAATTGACGATTAAAACATTTTAATAAGAGTACAACAACATTTATAAGAAGTGGCTAAAATGCAGGAATTATCTGAATAACTAATAATAACTAGGCATGTAGTATGTATAAAATCAATCTCTAAATTTTTTAGTAAAAGATGGAGAAGGAGGAAGAGGATATTAGTTAGTGTTTGTAAAGACATGATTAACATATGGTTGCATACTTAGCGGTCTCATGTCACTCCGTGATTCAAAGCCTGCTCAAAGATGAGGTCCAGATCCAACATCGCATCTGAGCGTTTTGTAACGGGTTCCCTTTGATGAATCAGGGACTGTTTTCTTCTTCTGAGTAGTAGTAGCTAGTCATCATTTAAACTGCTGCGTCCCCCATGTAGAAGAGTTGTCATGCATTAAAATGCTGTGGTAGGAATGAGGCACGTCCATTAACTCATATTTTATCTGCACCACGCGTAAGTTGAGGCTTGCCACGTAATTACTGTCCCCGTGCTGTCCCATATAGATGCCGTTGCATCGTAAAATGAACTGGAAGCGGCCTGGTCCAGTCATCTCCTTCGCCTTTATCGGGCTAATGCCAGCTCAATCGAAGCCGCGCACGTTACTTGACATCTTAGACCTGTAACAGTCTGATTGAGGAGGGAAGGTAGGTCGCAGTAGAGTTCTCACAGTGTCTTGGAGATGTCGCACTCCAAATTAGTGAGAAATTATGTGTGTTGTATCTGCGCTTGGTATTCAATCCATCCAAGATTTGCACGTAAGTGGTCTCGTGGTTGACTCGGGTCCGACTTGTCATTGATTATAAGAGAAAGTCAATAATTTCTCCCACCTTGAAGACGCCTTTGATGCTTGAGAAGACCGGACTTTTGAATAGCCCCGCTAATTGTGAGTCGCTTGTATAGTCAGGTTAATCATGCTGATTGAGCGATCGACTGTCTCAATGCAACAATGGTGTCCTACTTGAAGTGAAGGCATCACAGGTAAGTGCTGTGGCTTAATAATAAAGTTTGCCATAATGTCGGATAGAGAGAGGAGCGAGGATATGAATGTTAGTAGCGTTAACAAAAGCGGAATGAATGAAAACGATCACGCGCATTCCTTTAATACTTTTATAGCCGTGTCATTGGTTGAAGCCATTAAGTGTTACCTTTAAATAATAAAAATGTTGAATTTTGTTAACAAACTTACATGCAGGCGCGTCGCTAGGGTATTCCGAAGAGGCCGTTTTAATGTAAAAGGGCGCTGTTTAAAAAAATCAGATATATAACGTGAAAACTATATTACTTAATCTCGTGAAAACTATTTTTTTTAATTATTACTTATGAAATGGCGCCGTTGCATCTGCCAAAAGGGATCGTTCTACCTCTCGACCCGCCCCTCCCCCTGGTGGTGCGCATGACAGGTAAGGCATGTTTGTCTTAAAATTATATTAAAAGTATTTTCTTTCATTTTTAGCTGATATTTGATTAGGAGGAGGCGGAATTATTCAAAGTCGTCTAAGTTAGCGACCTTTGGGCGCTAAGGTAGGTGGATGGGTCAAGCTGTTGGCGCTAAGCTAGACGACATCGAATTTGTTATCTTAAAATTTCTTAAAAACGTTATGATGATCTGATATTTGGGCGCT
>JAYRBW010151464.1:0-36055 GCA_036023295.1 Invenusta paracnida | reverse complement strand
ACACATGTTATCTGCTGGAACATACAACCAAGAGGGCACTAGGGGGGAGAGGGGTCGACACATGTTATCTGCTGGAACATACAACCAAGAGCCGCTCTTTAACAATGTTTTAGTTTCTTCATTGTGCAGATATTTAGTTGATTGAAGAAAACTATATTTATTTTCAGTATGAAAAGTACCTCAAACTAATCTGATTTAGCTAAAAATAAACTTTTTTTCCAAATTTGATCTACAATGGAAAATAATATGTTGAATGAACTACTTGAAATTATATTCGAAATGATAGCAACAGCTGTAACATAATTATATTGATAATTAAAATATATTTAACATAATTAGCAATATGTTAGGCAATAAAATTATTCCATATCTTGTCTAAACTATATCGATTAATTATCGATTAATGAACAAATTGTAGCACATTGTTAATTTTTCCAGTAAAGTAGTAAATATATAAGTTATGGGAAATGTTAACGGCGTTTTTTGTAGCATATTTATGCCAACAGTTCCAACAGTTATAAAATCAATAGCAATAAATAGTTTAGTACTAATATTTACTTTTTCAGGTGGAAAAATACATTAAATTCACGAAAATTCACACATTAATTGATCTAACAGAATAATATTACTAGATAAGGTTAAATACAAATTATTTCACATATTATCTAAAAATTTAATCATTAGAATGGAACGTATTAAAGATAAATGGACTATAGACTATAATTAACAAGATAATATCGTGATAAGTTCACTGACTAAGTTCCCAAAGCAAGTTACCAAGCCGATCAAAATTACACAATTTTAGTCATCCCCCATTTTGATCAACTATATATTTAATCATTAGACCTATATAAACTTAAGAAAGCAAAGAGTTGAGTAAGAATCAAGTGCACCATACGAGATGTTGTAGATGGGAGTCTCAGGTCCGGTGACTTTTTGGATGCACTTGAGCTGTCCGAAGAGGGGGAAGAAGATCTGGATACCCCCGAGACTGTGCAAGGTGCTGTGAATGGATCTGGTGATGACGGGGCGAACGTCCTAGCAGGAGTGAGGGAGGGAGGCCGGAGTTAATAGAGAACAAGAACCAGTGTAAGAGAGGCCAGGTCTATTCGAATTGAACTTACGCCTGTCATTAGTGCATGTGGTGAGTGTGCAAAGACGAAGGTGTTGTTCTTGGGGGACTGATCCAGGCAGAGGTGTCCGTCACAGGCCATCGGATTGTAGGTGAAGAGGATGGCCGAGTGGAGTCTACCATCGTAGAGAGAGCGTCGATGGAGTTCGGCAAGGCGAGCTGGACATTCTTGCTCGAACCGGAACTGGCCCTGTTGTAAGGGACGGAGAGACCACCAAATTAAATAGGTACTATCTTTAGACATTCTTCTTTTTTTCATAATTGTCTGTTTGCTTGTATTATATATTAAGTCATGTGTATGATTGGCCAGCAAGTTTTAAAATAAACTATAATTTCAATTCGTTCTATGACTGTCTTTTGGTTGGATGGAGATACCTTGAGCTTTTGGCTTATAATAAACTTTTATAATTTTATTGTCATCATCTAGATTTGTTGTCACTATCATATTATACAAGTACAAATCAAATGTTTAAAACGACTTTGCGCAAGCAGCGGAAATGTGAGAAGAAATCCTACAAATTACACACTTATCATCATATGAGTAATTGTCATGTATCTGAACATTGTAATATCTTCTCCTATTCTGAAGTGCCACAATATTGAACAAAACTATTCCGTTAAATTCCAATGTTATTTGAAACGTACTCGCTCATATGCCACTAAATGATAGAAATGTACTTAATTATTTATTAATTATAAGGTGTTAGATTAGTGTTAGATTAATTAAAATAGTGTTAGATTAATTCAATCATACCAATAATAATATCTAGCAATACATTAGGAACTTCAGGGTAAATACGTGGGACTCTTTGATAATATCATTTACATATTTTAATGTTCCAGTCGCATAAAATAGTTCGAATCGATTTTGAATTGAAATCCTAAAAAAACACGTTGAAATAGATTGTTGTAGACATTGCATATGAATTGTATATTCTTTATAGCTAACAATATAACTCTATTTATATAATTCTATAATGTAATATATATATATATGTATACAAGCAATTCAGTTCAAATTGGTTGTTCGATTGAAATGAAAACATGTCATTCCTAAATAGAAAATAGAAATAAACTAAAAGAATAATTTATAAAATTAGAATGTAATATTTAAATCAATGGATATTTCAAAGAGTTAGACAAGAATATAGAAATATTTGAAAAATAGGCGTATATAAAAAAGTAAAAATCTAAATGAAAATTCATGAAAATGAAATAATATTTATTAGTTTTGTCTTCAAATGAATACTCTCAGTATTTTTAAAGTTCTTTTTAGAGATGGTGATAGATTTATGAAAACAAAATACAAAACATTATTTGCTAAAATTTCCAATGATTACAATATTACAGAAAGCTGGTTTAGTCATGAAATTATATCTAAACGTATAACACACGTTGTAATAAATTGTGATAGGTTCACTTATGGAATCAATATAATATTATACGGAACATGAATGTTGTCTTATAATGTTTGTGCATCTCATAAGCAAATACAGACATCATATAATAATATATCGCGTTCATCTGAAAAAGTATGTCAGATCTTGGAATTATAAATAAATACAAACATTAATTTCACACTAACGGTATACATATCAATTGAGGAATGTATACAATATTCAAAACACATCAACAAGTATGCCTAAAACTTATATGTTTATACTATACTTATATATACTTATATAGTAACATTTATTACACGTTTACTACAAATATTCCTTTTTGAGAAGTGCCAGGCAAAGTCAGTAATAATATACCTAGTCTCTAGTTAACCCTTGGGTGTTACTAGCAAGTTTAAACTATAAATACGATGAATAAAAAAATCAATACTGACTCAAGACAGCTAAAGAGACAATATTTTCCCATTTGAAAAGAAACCCCACTTCTACTACCGAAATTGGTAAAACAAACCTGTCAAACCAAATATATCATTTCAACACTGCATATATGTAGGTGTATATACATATGTGTGTATATAGATGTAAGACTATTTGTAAGACTATTTGTAAGGGACTATTCTACAAATCTGCAAGTATATGTTTCATAAAACACTTAGAAAATATAAGGGCAACTTTGGGGGATGATTCACTCTGTGGATGTAAGGCCACAGACAGATGCACATACTTATAGAAGGCCAATATTTAAAAATCACATGCACAGACACAGTGTGTATTATGTATGTATGTACTACATATGTGAGATCAACGCGGTGTATAATGTAATTGATCTATACATAAAATTACTTTCAGTCTGTTCTATATTGATTGTAACCTACTTAACTTGAAAAATATGTTAGCCAAAAAGTTGATATTCAAGCTGCTGTCTTGAATAGTTAATCGCATGTGATCACCCGTGTACTGGTTTGTCTGTCAGTGAAGATCATAAACTTATCATCATCTCTTGAGTTGACATGCCCATCAATAGTATTAATTTATGGAGTCCATAGAAACATATATATTATGTATAGAAATAATTCATTATTATTGTATACATTATTTTATTTGATCACACATTTGAGTCACAAAGGATGACAGCACACTCAAGACAATAATAACATGATAAGAGAATTATTACTTGTCTGAGCCAGACTGTGGTATTCCGACTTCTTTAGTCAGCTGCGAGTCCAATTAATGTTGGTATGACCAGCTACAACTTTAGGCACTAATATGTGAATGTGGGCTGCTAAATACACCCAACAAGGTCGAAACAGCACTGTCTAGCTGTCCCCGTAGGTTGTAGTAGTATAAGTTAGTAGTATGTAATCATCTTATTTCATAATTATATACCAAAATAAAAGAATACTAGTTAAGAAACTAGCCCTCTACATCAATATTATTGGAATTATGTTGTCATAGTGACACCCATGTCTCATAAGTATTGAAAAGAAACGCAAATTATTATCTTGATCATTTTCAAAGTTTTTCAGGTTTTTAAATATTTATTCATGTGGAATCTTGTTAAACACACTGCTATAGAGTGGAGTAGGATTTTATTAATATTATAATTATTGACTGATGAATAGATTAAGTCTGTTTAAAAGAACTGAAATCGTAACGCATATGCTACACAATTCCTTAAAATAGTTCAATAAACATTAAATAAATTTGAAGCTGTTTGTTTAATGTGTATGTAGGTGTGTGTGTATAATCTTAATGAAGTACGTTCTTGCCAACTAAACAGGACAATTAAAATATAACACAGAAAGCCAACAGATTAGCAGGTTCATACGAATAGAAATGACCTCTGCTCAACAATTCCTCTAAATTATTCTTCAAGGTACGTGTATAACTAAACATTTGAGAATTACTTTTATCGAAACAGAAAAAGCAAGGAGAGAAAGAGAATATAAGAAAAAGCAAATAATAAGTGTTCAAGTAATATACACATAAATTATTGCCCCAACATTTAACGCCCTAATTTCCTTTTGTTCTCCTCCTATCATAATATAGACGGCAATTAATCAGACATTAGACGCGTCATTAAGTATATATCGTATAGGGCGCGGTGGGGTGGGAAAGAGGGACAGATTCTTGCAAATACAGGCTGCAGAAAACCCTGGAGGAAAGTAGTTATTAGAGAGAGAGAGAGGAGAGGAGAGGAGGAGAGGAGAGGAGAGGAGAGAAGGACGGGGACGCAACCCATAGGAAACAATTAGTACAACTTAGGAGAAAACAAAAAAACTTGTTCCGATTTAAATGGAAATAAACTGGAAAATATTTATCAATAAAAGCAAACTAGTGGTGGTCCACTGTTCTTACTTCGATTATTCTCTCTTCCACAAAAGATCAAATAATTGTCTAGTTCGCCCCTCTTCAACCGACGACCAATACTAAACTTAATTCAAGTGTATAGAAGGATGTACTCTTTTAAAGCCCATTTCAGAAGACAGAGAGAGAGAGAGAGGGGGGAAGGGGAGGGGAGGGTCTACCAAAGTAGACTGCGGTGGGATTCAAAAACAGGGCAAAATCTGATAATATTGGAAGTAGGAAAAAAAAGAAGAAGTGGGAAAAAATGTGTTCACAGCTTGATTGGTGACAGTTTTTAACTGGGAACAGTCAGTTGATATGTGAAGTATTATTTAAAGGCCGCTAGTGAAGCAATCCTTCCAATATATTACTTATAGCCCTGCTAGTTTGTAGTCTACCATATTAGAGTTAAAATATGCACTCTGTAACAGTTATCTTGAAAATAGGGTGCTTCTTATCTAACTATTTTATGTACAGTATAAACGTTTAATACTATTACAGATTATGAGCCATTCAGTTCGGGAATAATAATATGACGCAATGTTTGTGATTTTATCTCAACAAGTAAGTGCATCCTTCAAGCGTACATATATGTGGACTGATTTCCATTTCCAGCTGGTGGTGGGTGCCAAAGTTAGAAATATCACGAAATTCTTTATTCTCGTTGACGAATTCACTCCTGTCCGTTGCTATGTTACTCTGATGCTCCCCCTTCCCTTCTATCTGATGATCAGCCGATCGCTGGGGAGTGCTCATTAGCGGGGAATGCCTCACTCAGGGGAGCGCTGCACACTACACTTGATCTAGTGTGTCATTCCTGTCTTTTCTAGTCGCAATCAAACACGTGGGCCTTCAAATATTCTTTCTTTGCTCTTCTAAATGAGCAAATTCAATTGGTGAATTAGACTAGTTATTCGAGTTGAGAAGTTATACCGAGTTGGTGAAACTGTAGTTTTTATTATAACTTGTTCTGTTTTGCTATTATGCAAAAACTGCGCAATTAAAAAGTTAGAGTAGCATACAATAAAAACATAAACTTAGATATAGCACAGATAAACCATCCATTTAAAACAGCAACATTTTGGTACACTTCCATTTATGTGAAACAATTCACATTCAACTTCATTCATTCAATTTAGAAATGCCCCTTCGTGTTAGGTATATGAGCACATATATATATATTAATTGTTGATATTTATATGCAGCTATTATTTCATCAATAAATAAGATCAATATCGTCGACTATATATTAGAAATATAATGATTGTATATTTGAACATCCTTCACTAGTTATGAATGAGAGCAATGCACACATATCTTGATTTACTTTTACCTTTCAACCGAGATTACTCCCATCTGAATGGTATTTCCCCGAGAAGGATATGCTAGAGTTTTAGCTTTCTCAATTTTAAGAGAATCATTTTTGCAATGCAAATATTCTAACAACTTTAAAGCAACCGCTGCGGTTGCTTTAAATAAAAGTATATAAATAAAACTTTTGAGATACATAGTAATTAGAACATTATTTAACCTGAATTTATTTAACTCGCAAATATTTATAGAATTTATTAAATTTACCTAATTGATGTTGAGCTTCGTTATACTTTAATTTCTTTATTGTAACTTTTTTGTAACCAAAAGAGAATAACTGGCTGAAGATATCAGCGTAAACTATTGTCATTATGCTTAGCAGGGATAATTTCTCACAATATTACCTAACTAGAAGGTTGATTAAATATTAAAATCCAAAATTGAGAAAACTCAAGTGTGCAGGTTTCTTTTAGTGCTGTTGCCAAGCAATTAGTTTATGTGCATGTAGATATACATACACACGGATAATATGATGTCCCATAATCTAATTTATGGTTAAAAGAAAATATTCAAAATTATTTAATTAATGTCCAACATTTCCTGGAACCATTATGTGTGAGATGGCAATAATTAGAAATTATAAAACACGAGCATAAAATCATTAAAATGAGGCAATTATTAGGCTTGAGACTTACTACGAGGCTACTGATAACATAATGCAGAATGTGGGTGGCACTGACCTTGTAGGCGGGACCCAGAGCGAAGATAGCAAAGACCTGTTGGGCGGACAGGCCCAAACCGAAGCTGTAGATGGAGCTGATCTGCCCGATGAACAGGGTTGTCACGTCCTGATCTGGGTTGCTACCGATCAAGCAGCGATCGTATACCTGCAAGTCAATCATTATATTACAGATCGTCTTCTTGTGTATGGTTTCTTGGGATTGTACTACTGAGTATCGTTTCCTACCTGTGCACCGGATCATACACTCAGATAATTAATAGGTACATCAAACCTGTAGATGGATATTAACTTTTAATAAAGTACCTCTACTTGACAAAAAATTTTACAAGCCAACTACAATAAATAGTAACTTTTGAGAGCAATATGATATAAAAATGGAAGCTTCTAAAATATAAATGATGTATTAAACAAATTCATGTTTATAGAAATCGTAAAGAATATAACTTTCTTTAATTGTTAATTATAAAATATATCTACAACACGCCATTCAATGCAAAAATAGTTATTATTAACGAAATCTAATATATAAGGAAAGAAATTAACAATTTTAAAGAACAATTTCGTGTTGATGTAAAGTGACACTGCATACGCAGATGAAATAGTTGATGACAATCAATCATTTTGGTGGTGTCAATATTTACAAAAGAATTTAATCCATAATGATTCATTCCTATATTTTATTACCAACAGATTAGACCAAGGCTATATATTATTAATAAATTATTTCAATTTGTATTGCAGAAAAAAGCATAGAGACATGTTCACAGAACAAACTAAGTTAGAAGTCAATATTTGGAAGTGAATTATAGTTTGCATCTTATTTGAATTCCTAATACATATTATAGCCCTCATCAATCAGTAATTTGATTTGTTAATAATAACAGAATAGTAGGAGAAATGAGACCAAACTTATTTAAAGATTCTTTGATTTCAGACTCATATTTACATACTAAAATATATGAAGATAGCTTCAATTTTAGGTCAACCACATGTTTCTACCTTAAAGATGTTTATTTTTGTCCAACGGTGAATCAGTATCACCTTGCAACAAATATATAGTGCTTACGTCGGTTGTGGTGATGACCCAGGGTATCTCTGCTTGTGAAGTCAGCTGACCGTCCACATAGCAACGCACCTCACTCTTCCTCCAGCGGTTGTAGACGTGAACAATGGAGACCATGTACCACTATTATCAGAAATGGAACAGAGGAGAGTCGTGGTCAGTAAGAAAGCCTCTATAGATGGATGGGTACTAAGACTACATTGAAACTATAGCAAGCTAATGACTATTTCATATTGTAATATATAAATTAAACAAACTCCCTGAATAGGTATTTATATAATTCCTAAGAACTAATAATAAGGCAAAATGCGATTCCATTGATGCATAAGGCAAAGAAAGACTAGTGAAACGCAGAACTGCTACACATGAAAGTTGTTAAGTAAGGAATCGTAAGATTAATAATTAAATGATAAATTAAAATTTTCCGCCGATTTTTGATAAAATGTTAGGCTATTTTAATAGATTTATAGGTAACTGATAATAGTCTATAGGTATATACCTTTTTATTAATCCCAATGTCCATAATGGTAGATATTCACTTGCACAACGTTTACAGAATTCTGATCATTTATTAAAAGAGATAAACATTTACACGCATGCTTTGAGAGTAGGTACCCAAATCTAATATGTACGCACAATATTACATGAATAATTCTTAACCAGTGACTAAATATTGGAAACTACTGCATGTAATAGTTTGGAACGTAGTATTACAATATATATGTCAATGATATAATTATCAAATATTAGAACGGAACGGTTACGTGTGTTTAATCGTGGAGTTCTAATATCAATCAATAATTGCGTACAATCAAGTTATGCAGGAAAGCCTCAATACTGAAAAAATGTGTGTTTGTTTGTTTGTACAGATAATTACAGGGGGAGGTATAGAAAAGACAGGAGTGCATGGGAAGGAAGTAAAAACTTGTGTATATGGGTTATAGTTAAATGTGAACGGTGTGTTGTGTTTATTTAGAAACAATCAATAATAATAATAAGACAATTAAAATAAGACAATACGAATAACAAAAGAAGTCAGGAGCCTTCAAATTGATTATTCATTATTTAAGACGCTGAAAAGTAAGAATAGAAGTTGCCGATAGTATCTTCTACTTTTTCAAATATTGAAGCTAAGTATATATGTATTATAGAATTAAAGAAATATCCCAGAAACGTATTATAAATATCCCCGATATACAAATGAAATTACAACACAAACGTTGTACTTTGCAAACCACATTCTTAACTTATTGTTTACTGCGAAAACAGTTGAAATAAGCATCACCACTCCCCTAAATAAGGACGAGTAATTAGTTCTATTTTGTTGACGCCCCTAACAGACTCATTGCTTTTCATGTATCGCTTCTCTGGATTCTAAACATACCACAAATATATGTGCATAGTTGGTTTGTATATAAGCAGAACTTGCTCAGCCATAATTGAATACTGAATTGGAGGCGGAATATCAACAACATAGACATACATATATATATGCTTACTTCAACATTATCATGAAAATAAGAAGTGACACCTAATTCGTCTTCGCAATCAAACGAGGCAGAACGACTCAACAGGCAGGCATTCAATGTTATATTGATCCATATCTGATCGATGCTCCCCATTTCAATGATCGAAGACTGAAATTCATTTTCCTCTACTCACTTTTAATAGTATATATTCATTTATAGCCAGTTTAGTTAAATTAAACTCTCGCCATATATATATGAAAATTAATTATTTCCACCATACTTCAAGAAGGTATTGATAGACCGCTATACACCCATGGTGATGAAGATAAATCGATATTTAAAGTGCAGGCATATTCGATTAATCCGTATTGTTTTTATAGGTCAAACAACACATCATTTAAGAATTCGTAATTAATATTATTGATAGAAATATGCGTTTTGATTTTGGCATAGATTAAAAGTGTAGACACCACTGAATTAATACCATAGATATTTGTTTTAATACTTCAAATTAACCCTGACTAATATCTATGATTAATACATAAATAATTTACAATATTAAACATTTATCAATATTAAACAATATATCGTTTCACTCATCATCACATAGACGTGTTAACTCAATATTGCTCACTATTATTCTTTTCGTCATAAAAAACAGTAAAGCAGAATAGAAAATCAATTTAGGCCTGACAAGATCAAGGCAGAACACCTCACTTATGAATAAACCCTGACAAGATCAAGGCAGAACACCTTACTTTTGAGTCACTTTCACTGCCATCCAACTAATATGACAAGTAGTAGATTAATCAACCTTAAAACTAAAACTTTTAAACTATAAATTCATGAGCTGTTTTATGAAGCACTATTTTGAAACAATAACCGTTTTCATTTTTATTTAAAGGGAGTGTGAAGGAAAGCATTAACTGGTATTTGTAAATAAATATATTTAAAATAGCAAAATATATCTTTAAACTATAGCGTTAATTAAATATGCAACAGATTCATAAACATGTTTTTAGATACCAATATAAAATTATAAAGTAAACCAAACATTTATCAAAACAACCTTATATTACATTAAATTCAGTACACATTTTGTAATTCATATTATTAGTGCCAATAGAATGTAGTCTTCTTGTTTTTACGATAATTTATTTATTTTTAAAACACGAAAAGGATTTCAAAATGTATTTTCCTCTTCATAAAGTATTCATGTAATTAAATGCTTCCTTTAGCATAAACGAGAAACTTAAGACGAATAGAACATCTTCAAATCAAACAATCATGAAGAGGCGATCTTTTGTGTACAGATGAGGTATACGCGTACCCCACGGACAGTAGTCTTACTTTGCTGGGCAGGAATTCATATCGAACACAGTGCTGGAAGCCTTTTCCTTTGACCTTCATGACCGTGATGACCAGGGCATTACCGATGAAGTGGCCAGAGTATCCGACTCCCTTGCTTGTGCGGAAACTGAAGAGAAATGGTTCAGTGTGGAATGAATCTTCACTTAAATAGAGTAATATACAAAGAAACAGTGCTGCACTGGGTCGATATTCGGCATTTACAAGTAGAAAATAGGTTTGTAAATAAAATCTCATCGTGTGTTTAAAAATGAGAGAAACCAAACAATCGACAGCATAAGCATTAAGTATGTACTAATATGCAATATTAAATACGATTGAGGGATCATAAACAATACTATGAAACAACATCGTGCTGGTGCACATTCATGAAGTAGCAGTATATCTAAACACTTTGATACAGACAAACCAATTAATAAATCATAGGAAGCGTTAGAACAAAATGTTTCTCTGATATAGTACAGATACATACATTCATGTATATATGTTTACTTTGCTATTAATATATACTGACTCGTGCAAAAATATTCAAACAGAGCTCTGTACATATTCAATCAATGAACATAAAGAAACATCAATGTAATAATTATCAATTAATAAAACTTAGTACCACCTCCAATAGTAGAATATTTAGTAAAGGGAAAAGCGTTTCAGAATCTTCATTTACAAAATGTTATAACAATAGCATAATATAATTGAGAAACTTTCTCAGTATTATGCTATTGTTATATAGCATTTTCTAAATGAAGATTCCTTCCATTAAGAAACCAGCCTCATTCTTCTTCCTTTCATAAACGATTGTTCTCAGTGAGCAAACAGCCATCAATATTCTCATTGATATTATAGAAAAGAAAAGTGGATCCTAGCATTTCAGCAAGATTTGAAACTATATTTATTATGTTATATATGTATCACAGATTGCGTCGGACTAAGCTACATAATTTAATCGACGCTCTCTAATAATCTGATATGTATATATTTATTTCCCTATTGAAAGCTTAAAATTCGTTATTGAATTTATTTATTAAATTTGTATCAATTGAAGTTTATAATAGTGGATATTTGTTTTATAAAGAACACTATTAGAAACACATTACATTATACAACAAAAAAAGCAATTAAAGATTTCGTATTCATCAAAGAGCCCAAATAAAATTCCATCAAGAATACAGTCAAACAAGAGCCAATTTGTAACTAATGGCAACCGAGCAGTAATATTAACTCCCTTTTGACTGTACCATTAATTAATAAGAGTTACATGTCCCATTTTAGGATCATTTTGACATGGCGATAAGAGATGTACATACAGTGTACGCTGCTCCGTGTTTTGTGTCTCTTATATATGTTGGTACACTTTATAGCCACAATCGACACACTCGTTCAAGTAGAAATAACTACTTTTACAAATATCTACACAGCTCTACTGATATATAGAGTTATCGCTTGAGAACAAACACAACATACAATAAATACATGAAGAAAGCATATAAAGCACTAAGACTTTTTATCGCACATAGAAAACACAGTTAATTAACTTGGAGGCAGAAAGTAAAGATAATAGAAGAGTCATTACCGAAGAGTAGAGTGCATTGTTGTCTTCTTTTGCACCAACTAAACCAGCTAAATCATAAAACACAGCCGTTATGTATTGTGTTGACACGCAATACATATTATCATGTACGCTCAGTCAGAAAAAGTTGACTAATGGGGAAATAAACGCAGGCGTTGAGAGAATTGTAGCTGTCTGAGTCAGTGTTCTTGCTTGGTCGCTGGCTGCCTGGCTTGTTTGTCTCTTTTCGAGGTGTCCAAATAATAACAGTACCGACTGCACTATGCCTAGGAACACTATACATACAGACAGTGCATGAGGCTTATTGAGGAAAGAACAAAACCATTGTCCCAATCAATAAGCCAATTTCTGCGTACAAGTGCGCAAGTCGCCAAACATGTGCGCTGTATTATTGTATATTATCTAGGGAAGCAGTGTTACCTTATTTTTAGACTGTACTGGTTTCAGTAATAACTGGAACAATAAATGCAGTTTATGAAAAGTCAGATTGAATTGATTGCTTTGGACTGCAATATGGGTAGCCTAAGCACACACAGACACACCAACACACACTAGAAGTAATGATTATATTTGGGAGAATAGAAACTTATACTCCCAACTCTAAGGAGGGAAGCTCTGACAGGCACTTGGTTATAGCCTCAATTATGGGGATTTAGTTTGGCACTAAAGATTGGGGCCTCCCGCGCAAAGGCATTTCCCGGAAACTACTGCACTACCTAAATATGCGAACTCAGGGAACATGACAGTTAAACTGGTTTGAAGGCGAAGGAAAGAGAGAAGACCCAAAGGGACAAAATAAACGACTACAGTACTGGAATAAAAGACGTCTGTCCTTCTATAGCTCTGCCTGGGCTATGAAATCCCAAAGATATTAGAATATCACGCCTAATTGGACCTCAAAAATTGGAGTATCCGACTACTCGAATGCATTATAGGAACGTACAGACGTGTAGCAGGGAGAGAAAGAGATGACAATCAAAAACAAAATAGGATTTGGTAATTTAAATTCCGACATATAATTTCAAGATTAAATATAGATCCCAAGTGGAAATTGAACTCACCTAAAATCATGAATTAAACATTAATATGATACTCATTTCAAACATAACAATATCAGAAGATGTACATATGCCCTTTAGAAAACAATAATATTTTATTATAATTATTCACAATTTTTATATAGGTTTTTTCGATCAAATTTCACGGACGAATATCAGATCAAATCTGACATAACTATATCAAATATGAAATAGAAATTTTAGTGGACAGCAAATGTGTAAATAAGGAGATTAAATTCGACATACGTACATCAAATCTGAAATCAAACTTTTAGTGAAGAGCAAATTTGCAAATAGGGTAATCAAATGTGACATATGTATATACGGAATACGAATTTGACATACATCAATCAAATGCTGCACTATTTTAACTTGTTTCTTTCGAATATTCCAAATTCATAGGAACTATTGATATATCTTTAGAGAATAGTCTTATCTATTCTGTTTATTATTATGTTATGCTATCTATAATAAAAAAAAACCTTTCCTTATATATTTAGTACAAGTAGTAATAGCAGAAATAGTGTGTACTTTGAACATATGGACTAACCCTTATTTATACGGTTACTATTATAATCATTTAATCATTTTTTTAATTATAAGAGTTTCTACATACTTTAAATATATACCTCAACCAAGCTATACAGTCATTTACAGTCTATGACATTGTACATACATTCATATGAGAGAAAAACATGACATATAATTATATATATTAGATTATATATCATTAAAGATAACAAAAAGAAAAAGAATTAAGAGACTATGATTGAAAGGCTGGAGGCGGGGTACTATTATGGTGTTCATTTTAAAGATTATATAATTGAACTGTTCTCTAAATATATATCAACAATTCCTAAGCATTCAGAATATTCCTAAGTAACAAGTTAACACAGTTCAGTATTAAATTGTTCAATTTGATTTCTGCATGCAAATTTGTATACCGTATAATGTCACATTTTATTACTTTATTTTCAAATTTGCTGTCAATAAAAATTTGCTTTCAGATTTGATGAACGTATATAGAATTGGATCTCCTAATTTACACATTTGCTGTCCACTAAAATTTTTAATTCATATATTATGTAGATTTGATGTCAGATTTGATCTGATGTCCGACCAAATTTGATCGACAAAATCTATACTGTATTCGTAAATAAGAAAATTCGAATTTCTTAAGTTCTTTTTTTGATACATTTTGTGGAGAGAAATTAATGTATAGAAAAAGATAATTTTTGTGTATAGAGCTCGCTAAAGCATAATTCTAGAAGATAAACCCTCCCTTTCTTCAATCAAGTAAAATAGAGTTTCTTTCATCAAACTCGAAAAAACTTAAAATCGCGATAGAAGAAACGTCTATAGTCCTCTAGCAAGCCGATGGATTGCTCCCAAACTTATGAGATCAACACAAGGTCGTATTACACATACCAGGATCTGATGCCTGAGTTCTTCTGTGCTCCGGTAAGTGTGTGAAAAATATGGCATTAATACTGTCTATTAAGCCGAAACAACTCCTTCATATAACTTTATGGAGAGAAAATCATACTTTTGGGCTAGAAAGATGAAAA
Organism: Invenusta paracnida; assembly: GCA_036023295.1. NCBI lineage: Eukaryota > Metazoa > Platyhelminthes > Proseriata > Coelogynoporidae > Invenusta > Invenusta paracnida. The sequence continues at coordinate 21,028 of JAYRBW010151464.1, read as the reverse complement.
TCTGTCGTCGCATATCCGAGATCTTTGCAATAATATCCTAACTAACCAGAAAGATGTATATATATATATTGGAGAGCGAAAGTAACCCTGATTCCTCAGCGTATATGTGTAGACGGACACACACTATGTCGAGATATATATGGAGAGCACAAATAATAATAATACGCCGGTGATGCTGGAATAATCCCAATTGATTTCATCTGTTGAGTATTATAGACAAGCAATAAATTAGATTTCCTCTTCGTGTTGAGTAAATCTTTGAAATATTCTATGAAAAGTGTATATCTATCCTTACACTGGCTGTAGCAGAGAGAGAGAGAGAGAGAAAGAGATAGGGGGTAGCGAGGGGGTTTAGGGGAGGTGGCTGGGGATAACGTGATGGAACATCTTCAACAAGGAGTGAGATTTATCTCTCCCATTCCTGGTTGGTTGTAAGTAAAGTCTCTTCCATAAGTGTATAATCTATATAAGACCCAGCCTGCGTACAATTCGGTATTAAGTCGAAACAATTCATTTGTAAAGAGGTGGCTTTATTTATCAAATGTAAAGATTAAACCGTTAAGTAGGCACTAACTCGTAAGAACAAACTTGGACCAGCATGGCAGCAAATGACACGAAATATTGGAACACTAATTCTCAAAATAACGCCATATATAAGCATATTTCAACAAAATAAATATGTCTTGCTTATATTCAAAATAAATATTTGAATTCAATTTAATCTGATTACAATACACTGTTGGAAGCAGTTTTAATATTGAAAAAATTCCACGAGTAATAACAAACAATAAGTTGTGTATAAAAACTCCACATTGCTATAATTAATGACATATATAAACTATATTTAACAAGCTGTCAGTATGAAGTAAAAATCCTTTTATGTCAAGCAAAGACGAATACTTTGAATGCAGAAATGTTATCACCATCACGACATATAGCAATCAATATCTCCGTGGTGAGTAATGTATTATTAGAAGGAGTTAAGTTGAAAAACAAGTTCAGATTGTAAAGCTTCAAACACTGCCAGAGTTGCATTCTTGAAATGCATGACAACATACGTCGATGGGACAGCTCTAAAATCATTGATTCTTACCATGTTTAGGAAAATATATTCAAATAAGCCAATAGATTTGACGTGTAGAGGATCAATAGACATCGCAATATGTCATAAAAGGAAAAAACTATTAACTCTTGTAAGTCATCTATATTTCAAAGTTATATATATTTTTATATGTAAATGTTGTAAGTGGTGATTTACAAATAAGTTAAATAAGCTTCTCATTACATATTCCAATCGAATTGATCAATAATAACCGATCTGTGGACTGGCAAAAGAGTAACTTACCAGTAGAGATAAGGCTTCTCCCGATCGGCAGAGAGTGTTGGACTTGGGTCCAGTAGGAACCAGCAGTTGAAGGTCCAGCCCGAGGTGTAGGGCCATTTGGAGATGGGCGGAATGGAAATAGCCTGCGGGGATCATGTCAAGCAAACATATAGCTTAGTCAGTCGGGTTGTGTCTGACTCCCTCGCTAGCCTAAGGCCAGGGGGATCAGTAAGAAGGCTTAAGAAGGTGTCTGATTCCCTCGCTAGCCTCAGGCCAGGGGGATCAGTAAAAAGGCTTAAGAAGGGGTTTGTTGCAATTTCAGATTAGGAGCTGTTCATATAAGCAAGACCAAATACAGAGAATGGGACTCTAAGAAATACCAAATCAGTACAAAATGAGGACAATGTTAGAAACATGCAATTAAAAGAAATATTCTCCTTCAAATATATTCAATACAATTTGTATTAAATTTAAACCTCCGGTTTTTGTTATATTATTCAATAATATTTCATATTAGGTATATATATTAATTGATTGAATGTTTAGAATATACTAGAATTGTAAATATTCACACTTAATTATTTCGTATAAACTTTAAGCCAAAAATACTTAATGGTTCTCACTTTATTATAACCAATAATTGCTACATTTTTAAATGTAAATAGGGAGTACATATCAAATTATTAAGCATAATACGTTACAAAACAGGAAAACATTTCTTATATTTAACTATGTTAATTGCAAAATGCAACGTAGATTTGTAGATTAAAGATGATTTACACATAAACGGGCTTTGTGTATAACAATACAAATATTGTAAACTTAAGAATAATCACGAAACAAAATAGAGAAGTTTGTGGACGATTGTACTATCATTTCATCGTAAAAGTTGCCTACATTCTACTATTCGCAAGTCCAATATGTAGCATATACACATAACATATACAATACAATAAGTCTAGGGAATTATTTCCGTTATATGCATTATTATAAATGACATTAAATAAATTAATATGTCATTAAATGATGAAATAAATATCGTACAATTAGACCAATTAATATCAAACTTATTTTAATTAGGAAGTAGTATTTGTGATTATATTTAACTGTAGAAATTTACTATTATACGGAAAACAAATCGTTTTTTTAATAAACAAAATTTTAACAATATGAATGTTATATATAATAAATATACACATAAAACTAATGAAGTAAAGTAGAATAAACCAATTTCTAACACGTTGACAAAAACATTGTCAGAGGAAACATTTCACATAATATTATCTTTACGATCTTCAGATTATCTGAAATATATCACAAACTCTGAGACATTTCAAATTACACGGTTCGTTATTTAAAAATAAATGATACAAATGTTTATCCCAATTTAACGTACAGCTCCTAAGTTATCCTTACTCCTTTTCTCTATCCCCTTCGAATGTACTTGTACAGATGTTGTGTATTTGAAATAATAAAAATGTAATCCCTTAAATAAACATTCTATAAACACGGGTATTAATAGTTACCAAATTGCTTAATTATTTGTAAAATAATAATATAACTAGTGTCATCCTGAGTTTTTAACAGAAAGTCCTCAAGTCTTTATTAAGATCAGTCAAACTAAAAGGCTAATTGAAAATATTGAAACCACGGCACCATGACATACAATTTAGATTAATGGACTATGCAAAACCTACTTGATAATTTAAGAAAAGTATAATCTATGAAATATATGTTGTAAACCGTGTCTATAAAGGTAACAGTCTGGAAGTATAACAAGTATTTCTTAACATATACATAAGAATGTAATTCAATCAATTGTAATGCAAAATAACACTAGTCACAATATTTTGATACAAAAACTATAAAAAATAGTTAAATGTACTGGGTAAGTATAATACTCTTGCAAAAGTTTTTTGCGTTTTCCAGAAGACATCGAATGACAGATTTAAAGAAAAAGGAAAACACAAGACTGCATAAAAAGCCAAGATAGATTAGGAGTCAGAGTTTGAGTGTTTCTTCGAAAGGACATACGAACATACATTCTCTTATTATTTTAGTTAAACCTCGAAGCATTCAAAGAAAATTGCCGTTTAATCTAGCCTTTCTCAGTCACACACATTTCTTTCCCATAAATAGTAGTGATCAAGAAGTCTGTTTTTCTATGGCACTATCGTATGTGAATACATATATACGCTCGCTGGAGATAGATTATTATAGTCTTCTCCGGTTCAAGCAAGGCCGAGTGGGTGGATCGTGATAAAAGCGACGCAAAATCAATCACAACATTTCGAAAGACAACAACACTGTCGAGCTCATTTGTTCAAAAAGCAAACGAAATATTCGGCCGGGCCCGCCAGCTCGCTCTACCTAACTCAGCCTCCAACTGCATGATGGAACAGCCCTTATTTCGAGCTCTCTAAGATATGAAAAGAAATCTAGTGATACAGACTACTTCCTTTATATTATTATTAGAGAGCTGGCTGTCTTAATCATATCAGTGAAAGAATTGTGACGAGGCAGCTGAGTGAAATGCATTCAGTAGAAAGTTACCCTTCACTAGGTAACTTGATTCCGATAACTTATAGCAAATAGGGGAGAGCAAGATGAATACACATATAGGGGAGATTATATCACTTATTTTGTACCTATTGTTTTGAGATTATATGCGAGGTTGGGGGGGGGGGGGTGCTTCAATAAACAACTTGGAATACCATAGCTGTCTATTCTAAAAAAGAAATCAATAAATGTAGAAATGCAATTCATTGATTAAAAACTTGTGTAAAAAGTATAAATAATTATAACTACTATTAAGAAAGCCATTAGGATAAATTAACAAATACGCAGGTTTACATTCTTCATTGATTTTATATGCAGCATTTTTTAACTCAACTACACAAAAAACGTGAATTTTATGAATGAAAATATAGGTATGTAGAGATATATAATTGAGTTAATTTCATTTTTGTATAAACGATTAATTTGTAACTACTTTGTAATGAAACGTGTAAACTAAAAATATGCGATTCTCTAGACTATATATTTGTTCAAACAATTAAGTCGGCAAGGAACATTTTACTCAGCTGCTTTAATGTTCAAACAAATAAATGTTAAAAAGAGGGTTTTGCCACATGGAATTAGTGGTATTAAACAATGTAATTAAAGTAGAAACACATCTAAACATTCGACATGTATGCTAATTAATGCAAAACAATTGGAAGCAATACGTGAAAATAAGCTCTAAAGAATTGTTATAAAAGATTAAAGTATCAGGTTTTCCCAAAATATGTATTATATTGAAACATTTCACACTAAAATAATATTTTACATAACAATTCAGTAACAATATATATAGAATATTTGAATATTATTCCAAATGAATAATTATGCCTTAATCTGCCGATTATAATCGCAAATACGGAGTTGAACGATTTTTGAAGTATGAGAAGAAAAATTTAAGTCTCATTTTCCTTTTCCAAAATTTTATTCTCACTGTATGGTATGCGAGAAAAAGAAAATAAAGAAGAAGTGCTATAGTATTTCTAGTAACTGGTAGTTGAGTTATACAAAGCATATGTTCACATAGAACACAATGCAGTACTCCAATACTGCTCACTCAGTATATATCTGGTACAAATAGACAATGAGTCACAATAGCTGGCCAACCTCGACAGAAATGAAATCTGTCCATCGCTTCACCTGAATTACTTATCATAAGAAGGTCACAGGTGGAATATTGAAGCTGATTCGTAATTATTTGACAGCGAATGTTGTTGTTAAATGATGCTCAACTTCACATTTAGTTATTGGATAATTTCGTAAGCGAATGTATACCCAATATAGGTTTTAAAAAAAGCGTTCAAAAGAAAGAAATTGGTGAATTCAGCAAAACTTTCCTCAATATTTCTCCAATAATGAAGTCAATTTATGCCGAGGATAATACAGAAGATGGAGGAAAGCTTCAATGAAAGAAATTACGATAAAGAAAGTGGACAGCAAGTGATATAGAAATTGGACTATGGGATAAGATGCATGGAGCACATTCAGAGTCGCGGCACTGTCAGACTCAAACGTCTCCAACCCAACCTGGCCGGCCCAACTCTGTACTTATACTAGATGCAGGATGGAGAGAATATAAGAGCCGGAAACTTGGAATCAAATTAGATTAAGGCTGGGAATCGCATCGCAATTTATTCCTACCGGTTATTGTGACTACATCCGTTGAGATGGGTCTGAGAACTTATATAGGTAGGCCCTCTGGCTCGCTGTAGAAAGTGAATGTGGGCATATTAACTCGGATATATATGCAACAACAACAACATCTGGGCTGGCATATACCGCCCGTCGATCTATTATTGAATAGAAGAAGAAGATGGGGGAGGGGGGTCATCAACTTCCTAATGGCAGAGAGAATCCCAATTAAATGAACTGACTGGTCACTCTATAGACTATCTATATCTATCTATTTGACTTTGAAGACACACTCAACATCGCCAGTTGGCTCGCAACATCTAAAGGAGCTGTGAAGCGCACAAGAAAGTGAAATAAAATGCAGAAGTAGACGGCCAGGCAACTTGAAAGATTTAAGGATGCTTCAACAATTGTACATACCTATGTATCTTTCTGCAGAACAGACCAACGTATGTGCATGACCTGCACATATTTAATGGAAACAGAAAATCAATAAAGCTAAGCTCGTTTTACAGAAATAACATATTCATGCAACTTGTTCTTTATTTGGTGGTGAATATAGTTGCTTTTGCTAGAAAACTGTGCGCAGAATATTATAAAAAAATATAAGACTGGAGGTGAAGTACATATTAAAAACATTCTCATATTTTCTAAAAATAATGTAAAACTAATTGAAAGATAACCACATTGTTACGAGATATCAATAATAATAATTCATATATTGAACAAGTGCACGAAATCTGAGTCAATCGAAATTACTTAAACACACATAAATATTTTACTAAATAATTGAATTGGAAACTTTCATTTAATATTCTTAAAAGTATATCAAATACATTGAATCAAAATAGAAATAACTTTTTTATATACAAAATTGGTAAAAACACAATTCATATAAATTACTAAAATGAGGTACTTTAAGCTTAAAACTATGTCCTGCCATCCACTAACTGATATATACAAATACTTATTTTACAGACGAACTTATGCGTTTTTCTTTGAATCGTGCTTAATACTGGAAAACGTACACTAATGCTTTTCTAATAATCACCTAAAAGCCCAAACGGGGGGTTATAGGGAGGTGACAGAATCCAAAAATCAATACCAAAATGGTGTCCTACCCCCTGGAACCAGTACGCAGGATCTGCAGTCTGCTGTTTTAGTACACTTTGATATATCTAATCAGAACAAGCAATCAGGTTCCCTCAAATATTAATGCTTTAAGTGTTAGAGTAAATACTTAAAACATTCAAGCTAGAATCCAAAAGAATTTTAAAAATTTACTATGATAAAATGTATCATAAGATTTATAGTAAAAATAGCTTGTATGAAAAACATAATAGATAGTTTTTCATCTTAATATATAGTAACCACTTGTAAAGTTTGAAAATATAACAGTAATATTAAGATATAAAGCGTTTAGAATGTTTTCAGTTTACAAATATGCTTGTGTAATAAGTCGTCACATAATAACACAAATTGATGTTTTAACAACTTACACATGTACACTTAGAATAAATAAAACAAATGAATATGTGAAAATACAATATAAATTAAAATCCAAAGGGAATAATAGATTAATACCAACAATTTAAATATAATGAAGAATGTTTCCCGTAAGAACATTTTACTAAATATCGTTGAGCATTCGAATAAATGAATAATTTGAACTCGTGGAGCATCTATAATGCAAAAGCGGAGTATAATAAGCAGACATGTATTAATGGGATATGTATTCCAAATGATTAAATGTTTTCTTTGTAATGGCAATACCGTGTCTTGTAATAATAAGTGACCCAATCAAAACAGACATGCAGTCCAATCATTAATCTATCGCTTGTCCAGGCCACTTCTAAAGGTTCATAATTTAACTAAGAATCCCTATATATAGATCGTGATATTTAGTTTGAAAACGTTACAAATATCGTTGGTCTGCAGTTCTGAGAGAAGTGATCAACTGCTGTGAGATTGTAAAATTGTGGATATAGACAAGGATTTAAATTCAAAACATAAGGAAAGTAAAATTATTTCAATACATTATGCCACCAATAAAAATAACATAATAATGTGAAAATACAGAAATCTGAGCTCTTACGGATCCATTTGTTCCAGGAAAGCTGAAGAATTCATCCGGTCCATAACGCAGAGGCATTTGTCGAAGCACTGTCAGAAGTTTTACCGAATGTAGCGGCTGCGTTAGGGTAGATAAATATCATTTAGGAGGTTGGATAAGTGCACATAGATTACACATATTGTTAAAGTTAACATATCATTTTATAAACAGAAGGTTTAGTGTCGATATTTTATTTCACGCAGAATTACATGCCATTAAAGTCAAGGATTCATGTCTATGATGAATATATTGAAGTCTATTATGTTTTCAAAAGTATTGTAAAAATAACGCCAGAATAGATTGAGTAAAAAATGTAGTCCATGACATTAGCCTTCCTGAAATTATAGAACATTTAAATCATCAGAAGTGTGATGCTTAAAAAATCATAAATACATATTTTGTTTAAAATGTTAATATTAAGAAAATATACATTTTTAATTAAATGTTTTCATAGAAATTGTGAATTTTAGATTACTATAATATTATAATCTACATATATAGCTATCTGTTTATAATAAGATTTTACAAAATTATAAATAAACAAACTAAATATATTATTAATAGAAATCTATAGAGCTGGAGATTTGTAAGTAAACGGAAGTTGAAGTAATTATAAGTATGAAATACTGACGCAAGAAATGTTGGCAAGTACAAAAAATATATTTTACTTAACAAAATATATTTTGGATTACTACAACGCTAGTGAATCATTGTTTTATATAAACTTTGAAAGAAGAAAACCCTAAAATATTTGTTGACTTAAAAAAGCTAGCTTCATGCATTCCCTTTTGTTGGAACTCGAAAATTGAACTGGGAATAAGAAAAACACACCAGACATATGAGAAGCACAGGAGGAGGAAGAGAGTGAACACTTTTGAGAGACAAGAATATATGCTAAACCACCCCGTTTATAAAATGTTCAATAGGATGGATTATCTTTCAAGGGAGCTTTACCCAGCCGCGTCACAATTGTGTCGCCTTTTTGCAAATAATCGGAAGATATTTGAGATCACTAGCTGCTGTACAACCAAAAAATGTGAAGCTATAATAATTTTTTGAAAATTGATATATCTACGATGAGAGAGTGTATATAGGGGAGAGATGTGGAAGAGGAAAACCCGTTATGTATGTAGCATCAGAAAAAGGAAAAGGTCATCACTATCTAACATATACTTCGATGCTTTACTAGTACTCAGAAATATGAGAAATGAACATAACTAGTTTGAAAACTGTTTTATTATCATACATCTATAGTATATGCATTACAGTAGCTGTTATAAAAGAGGGTGTCAAACGAAAGTAGTAAAATGTAAAGATATTTTTTCATAAAATTGGTTTTTTAATTCTGATTGCAGTGTAGAAACACAAACATTGTCAAATTCTGAGTAATAGTAACACATATAATTCGTGTGAGAGTGTGTGTTATGGAAATAAATATAATTAAATAATTGATAACATAGTAACATTAATCAATCACTATATCCCGACTCTCACCCAATAAATATAATTAAATTATGCCCAAGTGTATTGAATTGCCACAAAAAGAGAAATTTGGAAACAAAATAAATGCATCAAATTTATAGTCATTAAATTACCAGTTTCCATTATAGCTATCTCTCTATCACTTTAACTAGGAATTTTATACGCATTGTTCCAACTTACCAAACCAAATAATCACGCATTTTTTCCTGATTAATTTTCTTTCGAACATCTTTATTTTCGACTTCTCTCCATTTTTCTTCACATTCCTAAGTTGTCCATTATTTCTTTTAAATACAGTCACCAAAATATTCATGAAAACCGCGCTGCAGATATCTTTGAAATTCAAAATTCGTCATCGTGTTTTTGGTATTCACCATTTCTCTCACCTTTCTCTCAGCTTCTCTCACATTTCTATCTCACCTCAAGCATAATTCGAAACCATAATATTGCTGACTATACCATCCCCGCCAGATCACATGACCATGTACATCCTAAGGGATACAATAGCATACACGAGATCTCAACAACCGCCACTCCTAATCACGTGCAACGTCTTGCTGGACTACGACATATGAGAAGTATCTATATGTATATTTCACAATTCAAAAACCAAATAATTAAACTTCAAGTAAAGTTAAGTATAGTACTAAATACTAAGCTGGTTGATAGTTGAGTAGCGTACAGGCTATACAAATATGTCCTTAGAATACAGCGTGTTAGGCATAACCGTTGAGAACACTCGTATCACGATATGGCGTATATATTAATGAAACGGGTAGTTTAATTATTCATATAAATTAGCTTTATTGTATCTTTTGTAACCAGCTGCATCTTTTGTACATTTGAGTAAATTTTCAAATGAGGTATAAAGTAAGATCAAGGAATTCAAGATGACCTGGCATAAATAATTTTCTAAATTTAATAGATTCCAGTCATTCTGAATTTTTTGCAGTAAATCCCTCGTATAACTAATGTTACACCAAGCAAAAACAGCCAATAGTTGAAAACAGAAGATACTAATTTCTATATTTTTATGTCATCTTCATTCTTATAATATAATAGAAATACTTCGAATTACGGCTTATTTTTCAATATGCATATGCATTGTTCTTTGAAGAAACATATTTTTATAAACAAACATGACAATAAACGTATTTTTACATGTACAACCTATCATAACAATAAATTGAATGCTTCATTTAAAATATCCTATTTTGAAAAATTGACACCTTTATATCCATCATTATATATTATAAAAACAAATCAACGCATTATTAAATCTGATCGTACAATTAGTCATATTATATAAGTTTTTAAATGAGAGATACTTCTATTTTTGAAACACATTAAGCCTTCGTTAACAGAGAACATATTATGTGTGCATTGTAGTGAGAATCGATTAAGTGGAGCAATTAAAAGTCGCTTTCCTCATTCTTCTGTTAAAGGGCATATATGAAACAGAAGGAAGGAAGTGTGCCCACTAACACAGTATCCCGAGGACATCTGTAAGAAGCACTTCAACTGTTTGATCCCACGCCTGGGATCCCCATCCTACGGCATGCTAATTCAGCATCGACCTGCGCATGTTATGAGGAACAACTCAGGAAATTAAAGTGTTCACATATATTGGTGAAAAAAGCCATCTTAGTTAGTCACCCAAACTTAGCATAGGTATTATATACATATATTTAAGAAGTTTAATTATCAACAGAAAACACAGTTTTCCTCTTTAATCAATAAAAAATGTTACTGTTTTAATCTCGATAAATTTGACATTTGAATTCGGTATCACAATAATTGAAAATCTATCGCTGCATATTATCTGATTGGAAGCAATTAGCTTGTGCTGGTATCAACTTTAATTGGCTGTTTGAGATATATCATGATACTATCTCTTGTTACATAGATTTTATGAAATATGAACAAGGCTTTCAAACTTGAGACATAGTTATTTTAGTTAAGAAGAAGAAGACAATTTAATCTTTTATTAGAGTATATTATCTTTTACCCTTTCGGAAAAGTTTCCGTTTGTCTCATGAATGGCTTCTTTAATATAAAGTTTTCTTTTTAATAGTATTATTAATAGCCTTAAATTTCATCAAACTTAAAACGCATTCAATAACGCTCAAATTAAATGTTTTTCATTATTCAAAAAACTGTTTTTGCTAACATATAAAATAATTTCAAAAAACAAACATTGCAAGCCCACACAAAAGGTAGCGTGAATATAGAAACATAGACTAGACACCTTAATTAAGGAGTAAATCAGATTTAATAAGTACCACTGTGATTCTATGTAAAAAGTAGCCAAAAAAAGTTGTTTTTAGGCTAATTAAAAATAACACCATTACTGGCCTACACAATCCTTTTTCTTACTAGAATGTAACGATGCGAATATATTGCATAAACATAGACATATATCTGCTTTGCCAATAATGGGTAGATCCCATTTTTCATAAGTATCAATCATTATTAATTTCAACTAGCAAAAAAAGGTATAAACATAATATTCTCAAAGTGAATCATATATAGAACAATACAATAACGCACCACATAAATGAAATATGTCAATAACAAATATAAATTTTAATTACACAATACCAGTTATAGAAAATGACTGAAAAGAATATAACTTTTGAAATCCTCCCTATTGATTATACTGAAACACCTACACATCAATTGAGACACCTCAGTATTAAAAAGAATATCACAGCTCATACTTACTAGAAAATGAATTTTAAAATGTTACCACAAATTTATGCCGCAATCTATAAAGAAATTAACACAACAATTGTTTTATAACAAAAATGATTTAACCCAGATGCAAATCAATAGATCCAATAATGCTATCACAGATATACACACACATATAATACATATTAATATAAGAAAATTGTGTTGAGTGGCCAGTGTGCATTATACTAAAACATAAAACATTACTCTCCTATCGTCACGAAATAATAACCAAGACAGTGGAACACATTAACACACATGAGCTCGCAGATGATGCCCAGTTTTAATGTTCCTATGAACAGCTGATGCGATTCCTCTTTGCAGTTGAATGCGTCCCCATTCGACAGTAGTCAAGTGGCACACATCCTGCCGAGCTGAGGCTTCCCACTACCACAAATTACTGCCTCAAACGCATCCGTTACAGTCCCGCTCCATGATCCGCCGACTCACTCAAGTAGAGACAGACGATCGATTTGATAGGAATGACTGAATCGTCCTCGGTCATTCCTGTCAGTGAGTAAATACTAGGGCTGCCACTAACATGTCGATGGAAGTCAAATAAAGCAGGCTAGAGTGAGGCGCAGAAGCTATGTAGAACAGAGCAAGTCGACCACAGATGGTTGGCTTCTTTATATTTTGGTGGGCAGGGAGGCAGAGAGATGCCTCGATAAAGGGATTAACTTGAAGTATTTCGGCGGATAGCTCAGACAGCTGGGGATTTATCAATTCACTGCCGATCATCCATCCCTTGGCTCAACTAAGCTTGTTTAGGGATTGTATTACATTGAAATTAAGGAGTATATTGGTGGAGAAACCATCGATATTTTGCAGCAAATTTAGACATCAAGGAATTGAGATTCAATTTGCTCACGTATTATATAAAGCCGATCAAGTTGCCTTATAACATTGTATTTTCATTGTTAAAGAAAAGAAAAGCTTAATACATTGTTGGTAAATATTTAGTTGATTAGTTTAGTCAATTTTTTTAACTAATGATTATTAAAGGTTAACAGAATAATCGCAAAAAAATATTAATTTAAATTTTAGACATTAGACTAGTGCAGAACTGAAATGAATTAATACAAATAAAAATGCTAATAAATTATAATGACATTATGTAAATATGACTCATGTTAAAATTTATAAAGTATCTCTAACGTTATTTTAAATATTCACTTATTGTAGCCTCTTAATGTTAAATTAATTACCAAAACTTGTTATTACGAAGCATAAATTGATCTCAGTTAAAAGCTTATATCTAAAATTAACTGGAAATCAATGTTTAAAGCTATTTTAAAAGCTGACACGAACATTGCTCCTTGCACATCTTATACACTGAATATGCGATACGTATCACATGCCCAGGAATCTAATTCAATTTTTAATGCGCCAGAAAAACCCAACTCAACGAGACAAACTACCAAAATGAGCTTTGCGGCAAAATGAAGAAAGTTGACCCTATGGGTTAAAAAATTGTTAACTCACATTATTTTAATTTCTGTATTGGGCAAGATTAAATCTACCGCAGCAGTAGGCAGTAAGATTAGACGAGAAGAGGAGGCGAGGCTAGGCGAGGCGAGGGAGGGAGAGATGCGAGCGGAAGAATCCACCGCGGCAACAAGAAGAACAAGCCCCCTAAAGACGTTAACTCTATAGGTATATTGATCTGAGACACTGTCCGTGATAACATCGGAGGAGATCGCTCTCGACCCAGTGGAGAAGGATAGAGCCTGTCAAGTTGATCTTGCCTGCTCTGTTGGGCGATCTCAAGGGATCCCAGTAGAGAGGAGATAGTTTGACTGACGGAATAAGATCAACATGCGCATGCCAGTGGTTTGGTCTCTCTCGTACTGGAACATTTCATTCATATCTAATTAGCAGCTCGGTCAAAGTCTCCTTCTATGCGCATTTAGCACAGAAAATTACTTACAAACTACTAAATTTATGTTTGCGGTATACATATATATATTTGCAAATAGTGAGCGATATACTCCGGACTATATGCTTATACCGTAATCCAAAATGTATATTATAGACAATATGTATGTGTGTGGTTGCCCCTACAAATTACCCTGATTTTATACAATATTGTCAATATTTAATAGCATTTAACGATAAGTTGGATCTATAATTTCAGAGAAAAAATGATACATTCAGCTGTAGTAACGATACATGCTCCCTGTCATCATCGACTATTATGCACAGCGGAGTAATAGATAAAATCATTAAAAGACAAAGGATATCATTGAAGTACTCATCTTATATTATTCACAATTCCTACCTGTTCTACTTCAGGAAAATTAACTGTAAAATTATTCCAATATTCGCATAAACTTGTAAGCTTAGTAGAAAGCACAGCGTAAACTAAATTCACAAAGAAAAATATCGTTGATAAAATCTGAGTAATGAAGAAGGATCTCAGAAAGAATTTTGCGCTTACATTAAATAATAAAAATCAAATTTACTCCTGTTTAGTCTCTCTTTCTGCATAAACATTATAACAAAAAAAGAGAGTTTTCTAACACTAAAAATGAGCTTACCCACGAATTCTGGTGCGATCGAAGCATACTGAAGATAAGTTTGAGGTCCTTCACTGTGACACTAAAGCTAGCCAGGACACCCAGAAGTTCTGCGATGAAGTCGCCCACTCGATTCTCAGCTGTTGGAAGAATTTCCAGAAGGCATTCAAAGAGACACGTCTCCATACAGGCCATTAGATTCCGTCGACTTTTCCGAATCATTTCAATAAATACGACGAGAATATCTCGCTATTAAAAGGAAAGAAAAGTGATAAAACTTATTAAAAGAGGAAAATGTAAATGGTAGCCTAAATATGAATACTTCGAAATCTGAATAATATAATCGCAAACATGTAAATGTGAATTATTATAAACCAATAATATAGCTATGATCCAAATAAATTAACAATCCATTTTCGCATTGCTAAATATTAGTTCTCTAGAATTACCTTTCGTGTATTTTTAAATTAGATAAATACCAGTAGACCTGCTTAATAAAGCTGTGGTGGAAAAGATATATATATATATATACATACTGCAAACTCAAATAGCAAAGAAAATTCACCAGTATATACTGTTAAAAAATGGATGAGAGAGAAGAAGAATGGAGACCTTTAGTTTAGCTGAACACAGCGTCATGACAGTCAGCATCCGAGGTATATCACTGGAAGATTTGATTATAAAGTTCTGCTCGATGTCAAATGGGCCATTAACCAACTGATAAAGAAAAGAACAACAATATTCAAAAATAAGTGTTAGTGACCTTAAACCAATCTTATCACAATCACAGTATCTAAAATAAAATGAAAAGAATATTACAAATTTTGAAATATGCATAAAATATCTCAATAGTCCTTTATCACTAATTTCAGAAACCATGAGAATAAAAAGGAATTTCAATATTTGTCATAATATAGTTTCAAGCAATTTATACAAATGTGCACATTTTACATAACATGACAAATATTGCAATATTTTTATTTACACATATTGTATTGTAAAAATTAGAAATTTTATACATTTTTGTTATGCAAATCACTTTACACATATTTTATTCAGTAAAATTATGCAATTCAGTTAACAAATTAGATTACAAATTAAATTACATCTAGTATGTACTAGTATATATATATACATGTATTCACTTTTAACTTTCCAGTGCCAAAGTTTTAATAATTGAAATAATCAATAGTAATGTCAATGTTCCCTTAAACTAATGTATAGACAAAGGTACCTGAAACCTTTTGTGAATGGTTTCAAAACAATCATTATGCTAAATAAGCTCAATTAAAAAATTATATTTAATTTATAAAAATTTAATCATTGATCAAGCTTAAACAAAAATCATGACTGTCAATTTAAAGACTACCATGGATAGGTCTCTAGTTTAATAATGGCTTTCATTGATTTAAAAAGAATATAATTATTAATAAGTAGTACAGTGTAAAAGAAGTAACTAAATTATTATATATCGAGTCTAGACTATAAAATAACTTATATATAATAATTAAAAGAATGTATTATAGTGATGTATATGAAAAATATTATAATTCATATAAGTTGTACGAGTAAGAAAGGAAAAAACGAACTACTTATAATCTTATAATCAGACCACATAGAAAAAAACTCAACAGTTTGGAAGTTTATAAAAAACTGAGCATCCCTTACATGAAGAGAATTTAATATTCTTTATTTGTGTACTCTCTAAAATGTATTTTTCACCTTTTACTGTCCTGAAACTGATAAGTGCAAGAAAATTGCCTTGAATTAACTCAATTGTGTCTAATTTTCTTTTGCCTTTGTTAGTTTTGAAATATTGTTTATGCTATTATATATCTGTAATTTGTTTTGCAGTTTATACATTATTAATTTTCCTATAAGAGCATAATTCATTCGATGTAGTGTTTCTTTCAAGTCTTCAACTTGTAATTAGTGCTTTACATATTAGTCATTTCTTATGTAATTCAGATTTTCAGTAGAATATAAAGATAAGTTTATTGAAAAATCATTTTTTTTATAATTGTCTCTAATGTTGCTTTTTCAATTGAATAGATCTTATTTTCAAATAGAGGCTTTAATTCTTATGGCAAATTATATCTGGAGCATCAAGTCATCTACAGTCTTAATATGCATTGCCCTAAAAAATAAAAACACAAACAAATTTCAAACTCATAAATTTAATCTTCACAAATACATTTATTATTTTGTATTTATATATAATAATGCCTGAGACTAATTATTTTTTGGGTATATACTATTATTTTATAATAGGATGAAAAATGAGAATAATTAACTAAGCAAATAGAATCATCTATATCATCTTTTCTACATGAACAATTTCCAATCAAGAAATAAAAATTGACCATATTAACAACACATTAAAATTTGTTTAGAGTTTTTTCTATATTATTTAAAAAATATAAGTTTTTTTAGCTTTGTCATAGATTTGGGTGACACTTATATCTAGATAACCAGACCACTTAAAAAATAATGTTTTATACAGTTTGAAAGCTCATAAAAACAAGCTACTGCTTATTTGAACAGAATTTATGTTTTCCTTTATTTCCATTTTATTCAAAGAAAATATACATTACAATATACTTTATATATACCCCTGGCAGATGAAAACATAGCACTTAAATTTTTATAATAAATTTGAATGTTATCTGAAGTACATAAGTCATTAAGTTAAATTAAACCCACAAAACCATAGCTTATTAATCAGTGCTTGTACCTAGCATACTTTAACATAAAAGTTACACTCTTAATTCAGCATATCACACCCATAATGATTACATAATATTTCGATTGTGCTCAGAAAATCATAATAACAAATGATGTCCAAGTTTGAGGGTCCTGTATCAAACAATTTTATTGCTGTTTATTCACTCCTCTAGCCTGAATAATGCCAATGGAGATGTGTAAAGGTTAGCTGCACACTCACTAGATGTGATTACATAACTTTCAGTCACTCTCATGTGTGCAGACAGAGTGCAGGCGCCTAAATGCTAAAATAGGGGATTTCTCTGAGCCAATGTAATGTACACTTTTTCTGTGCATGCTAGTCACTTTAGCTTCTCATTTAAAAGCACATGCAATATAAAAGCCTAAATTATTATTATGCCTTGCTTAACACATGATCAATATATTCAACTGCTTTCACTAATCAAGGAAGGAGGGCAAGTCCAAGCTGAACAATCAACTGCATATTTTCAGATAAGAGCCCCATTCATTCTGGTGAAAGGCTGTCAGCATTGCTACATGCAAAGAAGAAGTGAAACAGCTATGCAAAACTAACATCTCACTCCAAGTGTGCATTCCTTGAGCTGCAAGATAACTACCATTCACTCAGCAAGATGTTCGACATAAAGACAATCTGAACTTCCAGCGATACATCACCATCCTGGAAGAGAACATCATTCCTCTTGACTACACTGCAATTGGCCCAAAATTTCAACATGACAATGCCCCACAACACATGGCAAGAGCAACTCATGTGTTCATCAATGCCAATCATACCCCCGCCCCTCC
Source organism: Invenusta paracnida (assembly GCA_036023295.1). Classification (NCBI taxonomy): domain Eukaryota; kingdom Metazoa; phylum Platyhelminthes; order Proseriata; family Coelogynoporidae; genus Invenusta; species Invenusta paracnida. The sequence continues at coordinate 3,135 of JAYRBW010151464.1, read as the reverse complement.
TGCCATGACCCACTCAATCTCTGCATCTAAATCTGATTGAGAACCTCTGTGCTCATCTTCAGCATGAGGTAGATAATCTGGAGTTCTGGTAAGCTGTTCAGGATGTCTGGAATGATTTATATACCCAGTGAGCTGATCCAAAAGCTAGTTAAACTCAATGCTCTAGCAATGTTTAGCCATCATTGAAGCTAGAAATGGAGCTAGCAGCTAATGAAGCCCATATTCACCCCACTTTCTTTTAGAACCCAACAAAAACCATTTTTCTGGGCCACTACTTATTGATTGATGAATATGTGTCCAGTAATATGTACTTTTTATTATAAGTAAAAAGGAAACAATTATTAAAATGTCAAAAATGAAAATGTGGAGTAGTCCACCAATTATACTTCTATATTAAATATAAATGTAAAAAATTGTAATTAAAAATTAAGTGTGATATTTTTATCTGCTGGGGTGTATATTGATAATATGGAATGAATTTTATAAGCATTTTAATCTATGAAACAATTTTTTCTAAATGGTCTGGTTTACAGATATAATAGTGGGCTATACCTGTTGCAGAGCTTAACATTTAAATATTACATTTTCTATAAATAATATATAATAAAAATAATTTATTTAATAACAATTTAAAAAATATTGAATTTGGTCAAAATTTTTCATTTATAGTGGGCAGTTTTTGGCAAGCTTTCTAATAATATTAAGTCTTTTTTAGGACATGTTTACTTTTAAACTCCAGTATGATTAAGAGTAATTGGAGGGCTAAGGATTATAATAATGACACTGACACTGACTAGTCTACCATCTAGATAACAGAATAGTAATAATATCAAACTACTTTAATTGGTAATAGAATAATATCTGTAAAACACACTTGTACAAGAAACTAAAAATAAAATATTGATAAATAAACAAACATGAAATAAAGGTATCAGCAAATGCAGTTTATTTTGGTTATCTCAAAAATATCCTTAAACCAATTACAGTCAATTTTGTATAATCTGGTGTTGTATAATACAGTATATTGCCTATACTGGTATATTTTCCAGGTCCCAACTATTGATATATTATATTATATTATGTAAATGTTGTGTAAACTGGAATCAGGAAATCTGGTATTTCCTCTAAATCAGTATCTTTTTTGTGACCCTACTACTATTGTGACCTTTAATATTATTGTGTAATCCAGTGAGATTGGAATATTCCCAAATATTGGCAGGGAGAGCAAGAGACAGAGATAATACACATTTTTTGTTAGACATATTGTTTATTGTTATTATGTATAACCTATTAATAGTTGGTAGTTATTTTACTAAGGGTTAAATGAGTTTATTACCTTGAAAATAGTAAATACATGAACAAATAATTATTTGCACACTCTACAAGGGAAAAAACAAATATGGCCTAATCCGGTGAAATTTGTATGGTCTATAAGAAATGGGATTGGCCCAAAAAATGTTATGATTAAAATTAATAAATTTATATATTTGGTAGGTAATTAAAAGAATATAAAACATTTTGATTTATATTTTACATATTTAAAAATATCTTAATAATTTTGGGTTTGAAGAACTATAAGGTCATATTACTTAATTAAGAATATTTATTATTATAATATAAGTATTTATTTTATTTTATAATCTTACATCAATATAATCTATTTTTAATAATTTTTATACTTTAATATTATTAGTCATAAAATATATCTTAAAACAATTTATAATATTGTTATATATTAATATACTAATTATTTAGTTAAGTAGTTGTTGCATTTGTTTGGTAAGAGTATAATAAATAATTGTTATCTAGACTAGACATTTATTGAAAGGCAAATACTTTTTATAATAGATAGATTAGAATTGATTAATATAATTTTATTAGTATAGTTTATAATATAATTATATTATTAATGGTAATATATATATATATAATGTATTTTTTTATTATTGTCATATATTATTTAATATCACTGAGTAAAAGAAAATGTGCAGTATATTTTTCTAAATAGTCTGAGTCTTAAGATATAATGGTTACTTATATTTGTCTTATAATCTTTGTTAAGTTAAGTTAAATGATTTATTAAAAAAAAAAAGAATTATAATTAATATATTTAAGCAAAATATAAATTATAAATATATAATCTGATTTAATGATAATATATAAAACTTACTAAATATAAAACAGTATCCAAAATTTCTTTTTCTGACATGGAATTTTGTTTTATAGAGTCTTGAAGCATTTCAAATTTATGAGAACTTGGTTGATTTACATTACGTATTGGTATATAAGTGTTATTTGTAGGAATAGATTCATAATTATGTTCATATTGCTTTGTTTGATTTTGACTCTCAGAAATGTTAGTTGTATTATAATCTTTTGTTTCAGAATTCTCAATTGAAATACTAATAGGATGATCTTCATCAATTTGATTTGATGTTTCATTAATATCAGGGAGTGCAGGGGATTCTATATGAATTGTTAATTCTTCATCATTTGTTGATTCATCTTTAGTACTGTTACAGCTGCTTGCATTTCCACTGTCACTAAAATTGTTTATTCCATGTAAATGGTCCTTTTTAGCAGGGGTATCTTGAATTTGATGTTCAGTTGATGATTCCTTAGTAGGAGAATCATCAACAATATCTGATTTGGAATTTTTATGACTGACACCACCTGCTCCATTCAAAATTTGAATTTCAACACCTGAATCTGAGACTGAATCTCCTTCGGCTTCATTCTCATCTTTTTCATTTACACCTGAATCTGAGACTGAATCTTCATTATCATTATGTTCATCTTTTTCATTTACACATGTCGTATTCAAAGATTCTTGATTATGATGTTCCATAATTTGAATAAATACTATAATCTGATCGAATATCGATACTGTAAAATAACCATCCAACAGTAATTATTACAAAAACGAATAGAAATTAATCTCTTCAACATGTGGAATAACTTTTGAAGTTAGCGCGCTAAGCGTACAATTAAATACAAATAAAATTTTGATAAAGTATAATAAAGTATAAATTTTGAAAACAAGATATTATAAATGTTATATGATTTCTTGATAGCATTTTTATATCAGGCACGTAGGAACCGGGGGCGGGGGGGCGGGGCGGCCCGGGCCCCCCC
>JAYRBW010151453.1:0-14289 GCA_036023295.1 Invenusta paracnida | reverse complement strand
ATCTTATATCAGGGAGTACTATAAATTATAAAGTACAGTAAATTATATAGAAACTAGACTGTAATTTTTATAATTTATACATATGTAATAATGCTATGAAATGAATAAGAATTTTAGATTTATCTATAATAAAGTAATAATTATATTATTATCTATAGTATAGAATAATTATTATCCTATATATGGGGTGAACAAGAGCCCAGAAAATATCTCAAATAATATAATAAACCTAAACAGAATCTACATAAAGGAATGTACCCTGTATATAGTATTAGCATATTTTGCTTTACATAAATAGTGATACTTTACCTGTCTGATTGAACACACCTACTCATAACTATGTATGTCTTTATATGAAATGCACTTGGCGTCTAAATAACAATAGCCAATAAGGAAACACTAACAAACAAACTTCAATTCAAATTTTTTATAGCTGTTGGACAGGCAAACTTTTTGAGATTGTAATACCCTCATTAAAAGGTTAATGGTATTACAAATAACATTTATTTATTTCACAATCAATGATTCATTTTGATTAAATAAACAGTATCATCAGCTTTATAAAAATTGTAAGACTATATTACTAAATTTATATAAGATATAACAAAAGATACACTACTAGTACTAGTACTTCTATTACACTACTATATGTCCAACACAACTATATATATACATATAATTTAAAATATAAGACAAGCTAGAATTAAGTAAATTATGATTACGACTAGAGCTAGAAATTTTTATATAATAAGATTCCTAAACTCTTAATTCTAATTCTAATTTACATTTACTACAGTAGGTATCCAAAATAGATTTTTTTTTAAAATTGTCTATATATTTAATATAATCATACTCCTACTAGTAACATAATTATTTTTATCTCTATTACACCCCTTATTCTCAAAACAACTAAATTATTAAATCACATAACAATCCTATATTTAAGAAAAAAATTATTATAAAAAAAAATTAATTTGGAATAAAATGTTTTTACTATAATAATATATATTCTCATAAATTTTTTTTACCTGATAATACTATTTATTACACTGAAATATATTGAATTTATTTTGGTTATACTAATTGTTATTTTTTATTATTATTATTTTTAATCAATCATTATTACTTATATTAATATTAATATAATTTTTAATTTATTTCTAATGATCGCTCCATATTAATAGCCATTTAATAACACATTTAAAAAATTATATTCAATTCAGCTTTTTATAATATTTATTAAAATGTCAAATTTTTAAATATTTGTGATTGTATAATAGTTAGGTATATACTTAGTATTCCTAAACTTAATAAATATATTACTTAACTATATTATATTTTCCTATTGATTTTTTTTACTTTTTTCTATAAAATTTAAATATTTCTAACAAAATAAATTATTCATATTTTATAGATTTTTTAACTATATCATATAATAGATTACATATTAGGCACTTTATAATTAATTTAGATTAGGTTTATTTTAGAGTTTGCTTTATCATTATTAAGTAATCATTATTTTAATCATCAGACATTTTCAGCAGTCTAATAAAATGACTTTTAAAATGTTACTGGAACTTATTAATATCATTTTAGTGAAATTGTGAAGTTGATTTCTAAACCATTTAGAATTTCAAATTGCTATCATTATACCTTATGCATCATCAAATTTTACCTTGAAAAAGTTTAAACCAAGTTTATTCAAGTTCATACATTTGCTACACGACTTAAATTTACCTATACTTTAACTATGACATCATTTCTGAACACCTACTTGATTAGAAAAAATAATCATCTAACTTTTTAAAACCAAATTGACTTATCAGGTCAGTTAGTTTAGATTACATAGATTAATAAAATTATCTGTATGGAAATCTAAGGTACAAGTATGTACAAAAACAAATTGTATATGTTTAAGGTATATATGTTTGCCATAAAAATAAGCTACTTTCAGTTTCTATTGTGTTTCCTAAATATATTCATTATAAAGGTATAATACATATATAAAATATACTTTACTTTTATTGATAAACAATCATTATACATATTTACTGACTACTTGTAATAATTAGAACCTCAAGTACTTCTAAATTTGAGTTTTTTGCCATTTTAGAAATGGTTTAAAGTTTTCTATGCTGTAATATGTTTAGTTTAATCAAAGTTTAGTAATTTTTTAGTAATAGAGCTGCTTTAAATACACAATTTCTTCTGGTAAAATGTCAACCAGATTAAACTAGGTTTAATAGTTGTGCTCAGGTTTAAAAAGTTTTTTGCTAGAACTGGCTATGTAAAATCTTGAGTAATGTTGAGTACCTATGTACTTTTCACTGAAAATTCAAATTCAAAATTTTGTTTTTTATTGGCTATTGCAATGCATGCATATTAGCCAGATTATTAAATAAATGGAGACTAGTTGTATAGGGGTCAAATGTATATTGCTTCATGCATTTGCACATAGCTGTAAGTGCAAAAATATGTCAGATTTCTGAATAGGTAACTAAGTATTATAATAAGTAACTAATACAACTAACAGCAATTTTTGTAATAAATAATGTACAACAATTTACAATTTTAGTATAATCATTTTTGCATTCTTTTTGTAATTTTTACCTAGATACCTAATTCATTGGTGTCTTGTATAAATGAATGTAAAATAACAGTCTGATTTCATAAGGTAATTGCTTGACTTGAAGTTTGCATAAATTATACATTTGTATACATTTGTATAATGTAAAATATTGTTTTGTCAAAATACCTAACATACTTTTCATTATAAATATTTATAATCAATAAATATATATTATGACTATACAAATTATATATATTAGTTTCAGTTTATATTCAACATTGTTATTTGTATCATAAACTATATATTTTTATAAAGGTGAACTCACAAGCATGCTACATAAACTCTACCTCAAAATATATGCAAAAGATGACATATAGCCAAAAGAATTTCCAGATAGTTTTATTGTAGGTATACCAAGAGCTAGGTAATAGTTATACTTCAATTATACAATTATACAAGGGAAATAAGATTTGCTGGCTCATTATTAGCAATTATATTGGGAATGAATGATATCGCATGGAATGCAGTTGCAGCTTTCTAGCAGATAATGATAGTATGAGCTTTCTGCATTGCATACCTATTATATAACTAAAATATAACAGTATTCTAAATGATATGCAAACATAAATCTTATTACAAACCATATGTATGAAATTGTTGTCTGGATAGTCAATGTTAATGTCAATGTATTATGCAACTGTGGAATGAGACCAGCCATACATAACTGAACAGCAGTAATGAAAGCCTCTAATTTGTACCCTGTACTATTTAGTCTATATTATACTCATAAAATAAAATTTTAGCCCACTAAATACATATAAATATAGGTCCCTATTATAGGTATACATTGTTTAAATTAAAATGTATATATGCATTAATATTACTGATAGAAAAGCTAAACATATTAAATGTTTTAAATTATTGTTTAACTTATTTTAGGTTATACCTATTTAACTTAAAAAGCAAGGCAAATTATTTAACTTATCTGAGCATAGACTATTTTAAGAATTTTTGTAAAACATTCAAATTTACTATATGTTAATTGGCATAATAAAAACCTTTTGTTGTTTATCCATGCATTTATTTTGATATAATTTATTTTTCTTATAAACTATTTATTATTATTTTTACATATCTCTCTTTCTCAGAACTATATTTTAACTTCTTACTGTCATATATCTGACTATACTGACATTTTCATGACTCTACAGCTATATAAGATAAAAGACATAACACTTTTACAAAAATAAATTACTTCATAAACCCTAATTTATCTCTAGGATGTATATTTAGTTGCAAACATGGTCCTCAAAATTGTGTTTATGTGCATTTAACTATTAATCTCTTTGATAATTTTATTTCTTTTATATAATTATCTACATTTATACTGTCCTGTTTTTATGTACTAACTGTATTAAAGTAAGTACAGTTCTGTAAATATATTATTTAGTATTATTTGCTAATTCTTTTATTACATATATATGTTTGACTATTATTTCCATAAATGAATGTTACCATCAGTATGTTCACCCGCATATTTATTATTTAATAGTAATAATAATGGAATTATTTAATAAAATATTCCACGAATGTTAAAAAAATCAAATTATTTTATTTGCAATTATATTTTAATAAAATTAAAATATTTATAGAAATATGCAGTTTAATATTAAATTATTAATAGTATTCTAATAAACATAATACACAGATAATAATATAAAATAATATATTATGTAGTCTCGCAACTAAAAAATTGTGATGATTTGATATATACACCTTATAGTATTTGGGACATGTGTTTTCGGCCTGATGGGACCCAACTGATCGTTGCTGCTGGCAATCGTGTTCTTGTCTATGACATCACTGATGGTGGTTCCCTTATCCAACCACTTAAGGGACACAAGGACACAGTCTTCTGTGTGACGTATTCTCGGGATGGGAAGAGGTTTGCAAGTGGATCTGCGGACAAGTGTGTCATTATCTGGAGTGCCAAACTGGAGGGTATGCTCAAGTACACGTAAGTACACCTAACCATACTACTTTTTTACAGAGGTATTCATTTCTTTCAACTCTTAAATACATTTTAGATAGTTTATATGATAGTAACATATCATATTTTTAAAGTAAATTTATTTTTCCCTTTCTTGTTTTACCAATTTATTGAAAAATAACAATTTTGTTCCAACATCGACTTTTGCGACTGTTTACTTTTATCAAAAAGAGTTGTTTAGCAGTATAGTTAGTAAACATTTAATTGAATATTACTTTTTCAAAATATAACATTCTTATACTGTTCTGTACAAATATTTTCTATATATATTTTCTAAATGTTCTTTAAATATTTATATCATTTTTATGTATAATCCTTTTAAAAAAAGCAAACGTCAATAAAACTATCTGAAATTCAGATATGCTTCGACAACAAATTGAAAGATTTAAGAGGATTTGACAGAAGTATTTTTAAAAGTACCAAATAAAATTATGCAAATTCTAATTTTTGTATTTAAAAAATATACGATGAAATAAAAAATATTGTATTTTTTCAGAATTTAATTTATAATCTAAATGGACCTGTATGCTTGGTGTACATAAACAATTCACTTGTAATATATATTAGCAGCAAATAAAATCTTGTCGAAGGAATATTCTAATAAAAGGTGTTTCTAATTCAAGCTTCCGAAAAACAGGGAAATATCATGAGATGTTGTTTAAAAACAGTCTCAAAAATGGTTTTCAAATGTTTTCTACATATAAATGGGTCTTTTTTAAAAGGGAAATAATTAATGTTCGAATACCACCTTTAAACAACAATTACTATTTGAATCTACCGAACTTTTAACAACCATAGTGTTACAATCAATCTAAAACATCTCAATTTTTCCTAATTGTCCATCCTATGTTTGTTTAAATTATAATCATTAAGGATACTTCTCTGTTTTAATTGTTTAGAGTGAATTAAATACATTCTATTTTTTATTAAACTACTATACGTAGCACAGAATATTGATAGACAGATGCTCATTGCTCTTGATTATGTTATGTAGTTGAATACTACGTTGCTATCGTAAAGCTTTTATAAAATAATCCTTTATTCTCATATCTCTCAAATAGCAAATGTTTTCGAACAGTTTTAAGTATAGGTAAATGTAACTAATTATATTTTGTAGATGTTTGGTATACGCTAATATTGCCTAATTATTTATCCTATAAGTATAAATATAAAAAAATGTAGTACTATATATTTGCTATCCATTTATGCAGATTGTATTTAAATACAATGAATTTTCATTGTCGTTTATTTATAAAATGATGAATATAAAATAAATTAAAGTTTTTTCTCTGTGCTTCATTGCTCTATGTATGATAATAGGATATTAAATAAAAATAAAAAATTGTACATGTTACTTGTAAACAATGCTCGTTTGATTCTTAAAAATAATATTAAACTTTATTAATACTAGAAATTAATACATATAAATAAATCAATATATACATAGAATAGCAACTTAAACTTATTCCATTGAAATCAATGTGTTTTTTACGATTGTGGTCAACATATAGAATTTCAAATATTGTATATATTGACTAATTTACATATTTTTATAGAAAAAATATATAAAAATATATTGATATAATCTTTTTACTATTGTTTTTTATTCTGGTAATTAAAAATTTGGAAAGGATCTATATTTTTGACTACAATCTTACTTTTTCAAATTGATACGCCATTTGTCAGATAGCCAATCTATATATCTATATAACATAAAATAAATGTCTATGCATTACATTATAATTTATTATGAGATAAATGAGAACTATTATTTGTTTTACAGACATAACGATGCTATTCAATGCTTATCGTATAATCCGATGACAGGCCAATTGGCAAGCTGTGCATGTACAGATTTTGGTATAAAATACTTATTTTTATTTTTATTCATATGTAATGGTGTTATATCTTGAAACTTTTCTGTTCTATTGTGTTTAAAATTTATAGAATATTATGTGTGTATATTTTTAGATATGAAATACAAAATATTGTATTTTTTTAATAATGTTAAATGTAAAATAAGATAGAATAAATAATAGATAAACTATATAATCTTATTAGTGTACATGTATCACAAATTTAATTCTACATATACCTATACATATCTCACAATATACTATGGGGACTTAATATTTGTTTCTAATATAATATAGAATGGTGTTATTTTTAGTATATTAAAGCCTAATGCTGCGTATACGCAACAGATGTTTTTTCCAAACTAAAAATATCTGAGTTTTAAAAATACATGATAAAATATTGATAGGTGTCTGAAAAGAATAATTCTAAAAAAACGAACATAATTATGATATTTTACTACGCTGGCGCCAAGATGTTCTATAGTATTAACATGAGAGAATTTATTGAGCAAATATTGTTAATATATATGTATGGAAGAAGCAAACATTATATCATCAATTTTACCTCTAACATATTTTTGTTTCGCTATAGAGTATTCTAAAAATATATTAATTGTGTAACTACAAATTATGTTGCGACGGAATACTTTCCTATAAAATACTGATTGGTTTGGTACACGAATGTATTCACTATTCCTTACTGAAACAAACCTGGTTATTTTTAACAACTAAATATTACTCCTGTGCTATTTTGTATAATGTGCTTGCATAACTTTTGTCCAGGTCTGTGGTCACCCGAACAGAAATCTGTGAATAAGAGTAAGGTCCCGGCTCGGGTTACTGCGTGCAGCTGGACCAATGATGGTCAGTATCTAGCGCTTGGCATGTATAACGGGATCATAAGCATCAGAAATAAGGTGAGAATGTTTAAATACTTTTATTCTGTTATTTTGAAACATTTCAGAATTTATTTGCAATTTTATTATAGAAATGTCGATTGGTATAGTTGAACAGTCATAACTGTAAAGTTATTGTTGGCATATCCTATCACTTTGTAGACTGGTGACGAGAAAGTGAAAATTGAGCGACCTGGTGGTGCCCTCTCACCGGTTTGGTCTTTGGAATGGAACCCTGGAAAGTGAGTTCCATTTTTTGAAGGAGTTTTTAATTTTTAATTGAAAAAGTCATAATTCTATTAGAATGATATTTTACTGGGGCATTTTGTTTACTCAATGAAATGTTGTAAGGTTTACTGTGCTTTAATCTTAAATTATCTTTTTTTCATATGATGATTTTTCTATGCATATTAAATTATAAAATGAATATTGAATATTGAATATATTATCTTTAGAGAATTTCATCTGTCTACAAAATATATTTGTATTTACTTTATCGCTTTAATTGGTATTGCCGAATATAATTTAAAGGAAAAGACGTAAACACTTTTACATTAAAGCTTTAGTTTTAACATTTTAAAACCGCATGTATAATTAACTATACGATATATAATGTACTAACTACTGTGTTTTTACTGTCTCTATATTATAACACTAACACTAAAGCATTAATGAAAATAAGTGCTAAAATTTATCAAACTTATATTTTCAGAGATGAACAATTTGATATTCTGGCAGTTGTTGACTGGAGTCAGAAGCTTTCGTTTTATCAACTTTCTGGAAAACAAGTAAAGCAATAATATGTCTAATCTTAATATCTAAAAACTTAAAGCTAATTTTAATAAGTTAAATAGTTGTGTATAACGTATTAACGTTGTTAATTCATACTTTGTATTTACACTTTTTATCTGAATCATTCTACATTTAAAAGTTCACAAAAAATTAAAGGCAGTTGTGTCTGTTGTATATAACGTTTCGCTTACCAAAATTATGACATATTTATGAAGACCCGATCTTTTGATTCTATGAAACCTTGAAATCAAATACTCTTTCACTATATTATTTACACTGACTCTCCTCTCTACTCTGTTCCAGTTGGGCAAAGACCGACAGCTCGGGTTCGACCCCTGTTGTGTTAGCTGGTTCTCCAAGGGTGAGTTCCTGCTGGTCTCGGGTTCGGACAAGCAATGTGGCCTCTACAATCGGGATGGAGTCCGACTAGGTGTCATTGGAGAGCAGCAGAAATCTTGGGTTTGGTGCTGTCGGGCCCGGCCTGATGCCAATGTTGTGGTAAGTGTTTTAGTCCATTTTAGTCTCGTTGTTTGGAAACTTTATACTTATAGTACGCTTAAATGTATTTATATTTTAATTTAATTTGAATATCGAACTTTATTATTGTCCTTTCCTTTTGTAGTATCTCAGCTTCTGAAGTGAGACATGGACTAAACCAATTTATTACTTTTAACTCATTATTTTGTTTTAGTATGTCTATAAAGATCAATGAGTCTTCTCATGGGAGATGTGTATTATTTAATTCGTATGCTATAAACATTTAAACAAATTATATATTTATATTTTACAATCGTAATATACTATTCAATTTGGTATCCAAATACAAAAGTTGTATTTATTGAACAATTACAGTATGCTACTTGTTTCAAATTCACTCTGTTGGCACTCATTCACATTTCGTACAGGCAGTGGGATGTCAGGACGGAACGATCGCTGTGTACCAGTTGACTTTCAGCACAGTTCACAGTCTTTACAAGGACCGCTATGCATATAGAGAATCCATGACGGATGTTATTGTACAGCACCTCATCACTGAGCAGAAAGGTATACTAGAAAACGTCTGTACTGCGTTTATGTAGTAATAAAAGGATGACATTTGAGTGTTTTTGCTGGTTATGGTCGTTAAGACGTTATAAACTTTCGTTTATTAAAAAATCGAATTTTATGTGTAAATTATTTTACCTTTTATTAATTTAATAAGCTTTTTTTAAGTTTCTAAATTACATAATGTCTATTAAACTGCAAATAAAATCAACAGGACGAGTTTATATTATTTATCTGTATTACTATTTTATCCGTGACAACATTTTAGCTTTTCTGCATAAGCTTATTTTATTTTTCAGGTTTGGTAACTTGCATCCATATAATGCATCTATACGTGATACGGAGATAATTGTTGCGTAATATATATTTTTGGTTATTTTCAGTTCGTATCAAATGTCGTGATTTGGTGAAGAAATTGGCTGTCTACAGAAATCGCTTAGCTGTAAGTTTTTTTACATATTATTTTTCACTTGATTTTTTATAAGTTGTATTATTGCTGATGCAGTGCAAATGTTTTGGAATAATTATTTTTTGAGTGAGTGTTTTATTAAGTGATATTTTATCTTTATTTCAAAGAAATCAATCCAAAAATCACGAATAATTATTATATTTTTAATTATTAATGTTACCTTCCAAAATTTACCGTATATTAAAATTTCAAATCGAACCTGGCATTAAATTTGTTAGTTAGTATATATATTATGATTGGCTATTGTGTTGTACTACCATATTGGATAGATTAATACCTGTGGCTTCCTGCAGTCGATTACCATCAAATAAAGAGAAATACGGCACAATAGGTAGTTGTGCATGACGCAGTGATTTTATTTTATTGAAATTTCTTATTGGGAAAATGTTAACTTATTATACTCTATAGGAAATCATTATACACGTGATTTATAAATATATGAAATAGGTATAAGCTTTATCAAACATATACTGCAATACATATGTAAATTTGTAAATATTATTTCATTCTTAGTTATAAATATATGCCTATAACTACATATTATAATTGTATTATATAACATTTAGTAAACCAAATTGGTGCATGGCTAGCGCAACAGGGAGGCCGGGGGGGATACGTGCTGGCGGGCCATACTGCTGAATTTCCTGTGCCGGGCCGCAAAATTTGGTTTCATAATTATATCTGGTTCACTGGCTGGCGAGGAGGGGGGTAGTTGAGTTTGAACGATGCTCATATAAAGGCCGTCTCAAAGAATTTTACCCCCCCCCCTCCCCAACTGTCCCAACATTGGGCCGGGCCTGTGTTGTAACTGCAGGCAATTTGTTTGAAAAAAAAAAAATTACAAATGAAAAAGAAAATGAACCATGTAATATATATTTTCGATATGGCTATAATATCGATTTTCTGGTATAAGAATATAGTAGCAACAGATTCTCACAATATGTTCACGATCAAGATATATCCTCTCTTTATAACAGGTAGATGTGTAGATATATAGATATAAATTGGCTATTATAAAAAGTACACACAGCTACAGTAAGACAGCAGATAGATGAGTGCGAGGTGTAATTTTATAGCATTCACGATATCTGCTGGAAATTACGCAATATAATCTGGCTGACAGACTAGTCCAGCGAATACAACATACCACTATGTCATATCATTATATCACTATGTCATACCACTATAAATCACATTGTCGCTAAATAGACGGATGGAAGAAAGAAATTCGAGTTTAAATAAATATTATAAAATATTTCGATATGTGATAAAATTGTATAAATATCTCGTTTTTCATAAAATAACTAAGTATACAGTATCAAATGATATAATGATATAATATAAATATATCAACAATTTCTTATACAAAAGTACAGTATACAATTGTCAAATCGACGGAACATTGAGATACCGGTAAAATGAATAATTATGAAAGTCTCAAAAGCATTCGATGCATAGCGCAACAGTCCGCGGACAGTTATGACAAGACAGTCCTAATGTAAACTAGAAAATGAAAAATGATACGTGAAAAAAATGTAAATGGTTAAAGTGGGTAAAATTTAGAAATAACTGGGGTAAGAAATAAATGTTATATGTGGGTATTCAAGAGAACACTACATTAGTAGATAAAAATACGAAATGGAAATATCACGTAATAATTTGCAAATAAATAAATATACAATATACGATTTACAATAATAGAGACTAATAGAAATACAATATACGATAGCAACGTTTAGAATAGTAAACAATTATATGTACAATTGAAACAAATAATAATAATACAGAGCAAAAATAAAATAGAATAATACCAAATTAGAACCGAAAAGTGACCGGAAGCAAGACGAAAACTTTGTGAATGAATACACTGCACAAAAATTGTAAAAAGGGCGTAAAATCAGTTTTTCACCTATTAGCCAATCAAAATAATCTAAATTTAGCGCGTGTTCATCACTCAATACGTCTCGACAAATAGAATTTCAAACCCCATTTTAGAGTCATCTGGCCAGCGGTATTGCAACTGAGGTAGAGGACGTTTAACCAACGGTCTATATGTTGGATTTTATATATATTTCAGTTACGTCTATTTTTAGAAACGCACTTAACTCTATGTTGAAAAAATATATCAAATTTGCCCGTTGGGTGAGTGAACTTTGATTTTATATTAAGCGTTGATGCACCCGTTGGGAAAAGATTAATGTATTAAATTTGAGGAATTAATTAAAAAATAGGTGTTTTAAACTGTCTTTATTATCATTTCAAATTAATTTGAATAATTAATTTCAAATTTGGTGAGTATTAATGTAGTATTTTCTGATTTATTGTTTTGAACCTTTTAATTTGTATTATATTTACGTATTTAATATATTCAACATTTTATATCTTTTTAAGAATACTTTTCTATTTACATCCCTCCTATCTTTTCCTTCGACCAACTCTAGGTCCAACTTCCAGACAAGGTACTCATCTATGAACTCCACTCAGAGGACGCCAACGATATGCACTACAAAGTCCGCGAAAAGATGTTAAAGAAGTTCGATTGCAACCTTCTCGTGGTCACCGCGCAGAATGTCATCCTCTGTCAGGAGAAACGCCTCCAGTGCCTCAACTTCCAGGTCTGTTCTTATGCTCACAACATCAGGATTCTGTGTTCTTTTTTTATTGTGAATACATGTATTTATTGATCTTGCATAGGCTGTATACAAATTTCGTATGTACTATTTTATATCACATATACCTAGACATTAAGTAATATAATGGGTAAAATTGATTTCTTTTTTTCTTAATACACTTTAAATTCTGATAGTGTTTTGTAGCCTAAGACTAAAAATAAACTATATATTATGTAGAATTTTCGTCTATATTGACAAAAAATATATATTTGAAAACTGAATTTGGTAAAAATTTATTTTTATATAATTATATTAATTTTAATTATTATCATACTACTAATATAGTAGTACACAGATAAATTGTGTATGTTTATTTGTAGATTTTGTGAAATTGGTTGTCTACATAATATGTATATAATATTTTGTTTGTAATTATAATTACGTATATTAGTAAGTTTTTTTATTTATAATTATATCAATGATTAAATAATATTGTTTATAATATATGAGAATAGTGGAAATAAAACCCCCAAAACTGAAAAAAAGAAAAAGTTTAAGACTAAATTAACCAAATAAATAAAAGAACTTTGAACATATTAATGTAACATGCTCCAGAAAATAGAAACCATGCTCACTTCCCACTTATATAAAAACATTCATATTAGTTTAATAATATTATCCCTTAAAATATGACTATAATTCTTTTTCTCTTCACTATTAATCAATTACCATATTCGAATTTGTAATTTCCACACATTTTTAATTAAAAGTATTTTTACTACACTCTATATCAAACAAACATCGCTAAATACTATAGGCAAATAGACAGCTGGTGGTGATAATACATAATATATTATATAGCAATATATTTAATCCAACTTTTAATAAAATGTTTTACTTACCATAATAGGGTTCAGGATAGCTAGAGTTTCATGTTGTATCGATTTTATATGCAGTTTAATACTACCGAATCCTTACCCCAAAGCATTGAAATAGTTTATTTAAACAATATGAGTAGTTTTTTTTAATATTCATAAATCTAGAATAAAAATGTTTTCTTACTTGCTGGATACTTTAGGATTGATTAAACATCGTTGGTCCAAAAATATATTTAAATGAAGTATTCATCACTGCTTACTCTATTAAATTATAAATACTTTTTTATAAAATACAACAATTTTTCGGACCCTTGACTTAAAATATGTTGCATATAAAATAGATAGTTAAAAATTATTTATTGGTTACTCCCTATGCACAATACGACTCCAATATAATCTTTAAAGAAACTTATAAAAGTACGGATACAGTACTTATACATATTAGGCATTTAGCTAGTTATCTTTAGTTACTTATATAAATACATATATATATATAATTTTTAAATATGTATAATTGGAAAGTCTCAAGATAAGCAACCAGCATCGCTAATTATAACAGTATCAGCACCAACAATATTTGACTAAATTGAGCTACTTAGTTTTGAAGGACTACCCAATTTGAAGGAAATAAAAAAAATTAATTCTCGAAATTCATATTTGCAGTAGGTAGATTAATTTTTGCATACTAATCTAGGATACTAATTTCAGCATGCTCCAATTTGATATAGTAATTTTGGTCTTCTGTTGTCATTTTCATTTCTATTTTGTAAATTAAAAATATTTTGGTACTAAATAAAAGTTTCTCGGTTTATACACTTCCTTTCCTTTCTCTACATTATTTGATTCCAACTGTTATACAAACCGTATATTATCTGTTATCTACATAATCTGTTCTCCAACTGTTCTTATTTTTAATAAAAAAGGTAAGAATTAATCCAATAAACATTTATTCCAAACATGTTTCAACACAAAGAGTTTTTCGCTGTATTTGTTTAGTTACATTAATTTTTTATTTTTGTTCGTGTAATTTTTAAAATTGTTTACATTTTTGGATTTTTTGCCACTGATGATGACACATGGTGTTGAAACATGTTTGGAATAAATGTTTATTGGATTAATTCTT
>JAYRBW010151442.1:0-14289 GCA_036023295.1 Invenusta paracnida | reverse complement strand
ATATTAGAAAACTATACAGGAAGTCAAATATACACCAATACTTCAAGGTCAGAAGGTATAAAATAATGGTCACATGTGTGTATGTATATGTAATAATGAATGTGCGAAGCACAATTTTTTTAATAAAGTGACATGAGATATTCTTTTAACAAATAAATATATACTTAATAAAAAAAATTAGAGCTTTAATTTCTTCCAGACAAAAGTCTAAATTCCCTGACATTTCCCTGACACAATTGCAAATTCCCTGACTTTCCTGATTTCCCTGACAAGATTGAACCCTACAAAGCTATTTGGAGCTTGTTAAATCAACACTGTGGCATTTAAAGAAATGCAGCAAAAATAACAGTTTGACTTATATGTCAAACCGCACAAAATCTAGATATTAATCCAGTTAACCAATGTATATTTCATGGGAAAATTTATGAAGATGTGATATCATATATTATGAAGTATATTGCCAACCAATATATTGTATGTAAAACAATGCAGAATAGTGCAGAGGAAAAAAATATACTTCTATTTATATTCTATATAATCGGTTATTTGTTAAATATAATATTTATTAATAAGAAATTGTATATACACATTCTTATCAAAGAGTTATATATTTTTAATTTGGCATTAATAGATAATTTAAAATAAAGCTATTACTAAGGCTAAGTATTGATTAAGCAATGTCAAATATCATTGGTCATAGCATGTAACTATGTACCTACAATTTTGTCAATATCCAGTACAGATGATGAAAGAAAACACTGCTTTTAATAAATACAATGTTTACTCTTTATAGATTTATTAAATTACTTAGGATATCACTTTTTAAATATATGAATGTTTATTATTTGAAAAATATATATTCATTTATTAGTTATTATTATTATCATATTAGTTTTTTATTAATCTATTCTTGTGTAATATTATATTAGATGTATACATTATATAAACATTATTGAAGTATTTGTTGGTACATATGCCAATATGTATACATTACAATCAAGTTTAAAATTAATACCAAATAATAATTAGTTATTATTTTATATCAATAATTTATTTTTTCCATATCAAAATTACAGTATATGTATCATAATAAAAAAAAAAATTTAGTCAGTTTATTTGTATATATAACCAAATTACATATATAATATAATACATATTATGTGACTCCATTTTAATTTTAATATCATATATGTAATAGTATAATATATGTATAAAATATGTAAGTATGTTAAATTATAAAAAAGTATATCAATATGTGGTTTTAAATTATATCTAATAGTCTACTAAAATAATTTTTTTCTCTATTTGAATGATTACTATAAAAAAATGTTATATTTATATATCATACATGATGCAAATAAAAAATATTAATATTAACTGATCATGCTTACTATAACAGTAAAAGGTTTTGTAGTTCCTGTTGGGTAACAACAGGATTAGATCTACTATATAACATACTTAGATAAAGTTAATTTTTTTTGCTAATTACTTTTAATTTATCAATCTACAATGGAGTAATTTTATTTTAAGAAGCCATGGTTAAATGCAATCAACTAAATCATAATTATTAGATGTTTTA
Organism: Invenusta paracnida; assembly: GCA_036023295.1. Classification (NCBI taxonomy): domain Eukaryota; kingdom Metazoa; phylum Platyhelminthes; order Proseriata; family Coelogynoporidae; genus Invenusta; species Invenusta paracnida. The sequence continues at coordinate 12,710 of JAYRBW010151442.1, read as the reverse complement.
AAAAAGGATTTTAAGGGATTCCTTATAAATGAAGACCTTTTATTTCTGTCAAATGTATAGCATTTATATTATTTAAATTTCTCATTAGTTTATTTTTCATGTCATTGCAGAATTTTTTGCAAATCATATATATATATACTTTCAGTTGACTTTTTTAAAAAGTAGGCACCAAAATAAATATGATTTGTATTTATATGTATATCTACAATACTTTATTTCTAAAGCTAGAAAACTTTATGGTATGTGTATATGTAGAATAATAAGTACAAATTAATTAAACCTTAAGTTGAGATATATTAATAAGTTATTCACCTTTTGTGTATTCAATATTGATCATAATGACCAAATATTTCTATAATACAATGCTGACATGAATAATGCCACTCCTACAAAAAAGTGCATTTTAAAATGTTTCTGAGTTGCCTGTTATAATAAATTGTTAATAACCTTTGTGTTAGCATAACAAATGCATTCTTTCAAGTTTTTAAGCTGCTTGTTCTTATAATTACTAATAGCTTTTGTATTGGAATAACTTTAAATATGCAATTAATATTTTGGAACAATTGCATCATCAACTGGCCACAAAGTCTACTCAAATGCATTCATATACAGCTAATACAGTCACAAGTGTACCTACTACACAGCAAACACATCTATTTGCTTAGTCAGAAAAGCTATAGCATTTTACATAGGCTTATGCAGAAGGTCATTTCTCAGTTCAAGGAGAATGCTCACTTGCCAGGATTTAAGGTACCCTGAGTGTCCAGAGCTACTGAGATATTCTAAAGCAGCACCTACTCCCACTTGACATGCTTGGAAATGATCTCAACTTCCAACAGGATAATTTCATAGATTATTCAGCTTGTTAGACCCAGAGACTCTTTAAGTTTTATCAGATCAACTCCCTCACTCGGCCTTCTATTTCATCAGATCTCAAACCCATTGAGAACGCCTGGTCATATTTCAAGCAGAAGGTAGACAAAGTTCCAGTGCATGGAATGGATGGTCTGTGGGTGACTGTTCAGTGTCTGTCATCAGGTTCCTCGGGACATGATTCATTGTTTACTTGACTCTATGCCTCAGCAGATTAACCCTGCTATGGCATACATAGTCATAAAATGTCACACCAAATGGTTTTTAGGTCATTATAGACAATTTACAAACTTCTATTATCTATATTTCCTAAACATATCTTAGCCTTTAGTATTCAACAGATATTTTAAACATTTGTTTAGATATTTATTAAAAATAATATCATGTGAAAATGTATTGTTAGACATTGTACATTCTATTATTTTCTGTTTGTTTCACTGTTCTATAAATGTATCTGCCTATAATGCCTGTATTGTGTTTATAAAAAACAATTAAAACTGAAAATGCTGGTGAATTGTTCCAACATTAATTATTTTTGGTTGATTTGCCAAGAGATCTTGCAAGTGATCACATGAATCAAAGAGCTCAAGTGCGACAAATTTGTCTACTGGTTCAGCAATCAGGCATGTCAGGCATGTCAGAACACAGGCATGTCACTGATGCTGCAATAGCTGCTGATCCTGGTGTAGATGAGGCAAAGCAAGATCAGTGCTATCAATGTGAATGGTGACACCTGGTGAGGTCTCAATGCAATTTGTGCAGAAATTTCATTTGAAATTTCAGTGTTTGCACCATAATCTGTATAGCATGCAACAATACTTTTTCAGGAATATTTTAGCTCTATGACAAAATATTTATATGTACCTAACAAACCTTTATATATTAAACCTATATAGTGTTTATATAACTTTTAGATAATTAATTTATTTTATTATTAAATGTAACATTTTGTCACTGTCTGTGTCAAATTAAGGATTTAAATATTTGTGCTGTAGCAGGATTAAAGGCTATTATCCAAGCTTATGGTAGAGTGATAAAGTACTAAGTCTCCCTTTCCCTTTTTTGAGAAAAAGATTATGGCCCTGTTTAGGGCCATCACCTATTAATTGATGACTATTAAAATGAAATATTATTTTAAAATATTGATTTACATTTAAAGTTATGCTAATACAAAGGATATTAGTAATTATAATAAAAGCAACTGAAAAATATTTTAAAATATATATTTTGTCGGGCCAGGGGTGGCATTATTTACAGTCTGGGTTGTATATAGATTACTATATTATATGAATATATTTAGATTTAGAAGTATTAATATTTCACAAAATTATAGATATTTAATTATGTAAAATGATAAATAATAGGTCACTTCACATCAGATTAGATTAGATTGATTGTATGCTTAGACATTTTATTTAGTGGTGCCAGCAATTTACGTTTTGACCAATAAAATCACTTTAATAATTGCAGAGTTTCAATCTAATCCAAATTGTGAAGTCAAATCTTCAATCTGACTGCTCTCAAAATACCCACATATTTCTTAGAAAATGATTGACAGCTAGAGTCAAATTATGATTCAATTGTGCATGGAAAATGCTTGACCATAGCATTCTATATGCCGGATACAATTTTATCCTATGTTTTAACATACAGGACTTATCTAACTACCTGCTTGTCAAGCGTTTTTTAATCAAAATGACTTCATAATTTAGAATGGTTGAAGTGTGAATGTTATTATAATTATATATCCTGCAGTGTGTTAACTACTTGGCATTCAAAGCCAAATTTATTTAAATGGCGGATGTATTTTTCTTAGCAGAAGAAAATCTTAGAGAGAGGGGACCTCAAGAAGTAAGACATCCAGCAGAGTCAAGCAGCATTAAAGACCATAAGTCTACATTTAGACTTAGTGAAGAAAGTATTGTAGAAATATCATACAAGTACCATCTTAATCATCAATACTTTCATCCTGACTGCAGGAGAAATGTTTCTCATCACATGGTACAAACATTTTTGGAATATCTTTCTGGTAAGCTATTGGTTTATAAAATATAATAATGTAAATTAATAGTCTGCAGCATTTATATAATAGGTAAATAATAGTCAAAATCAAATCAATACTTATAAAAATATTTAAAGATATACCAATTCATTACTGATAGTAAGCTAGTGCACAAGCATTTTGCCTATCCTATTATTATTCCCAGTGAATTAGTCATAAATCTTTAGTTTTGGAACAGGTGTTATTGATTAATTACTTATCCAATTACAAAATAAATTAGTACAGTTGGTAGGGAAGACTTTATACTATCAATATACCAAAACTATTTTAAAGTGTTTAGCCATTTGCTTACAAGGGCAATAAAAAATTTAGTGTTAGTACAATGCATATTCATGCTGTCTGAAAATTGATTTCTTAAACTAGACATAATTGCTGTTGCTCACAGCTGCAGGTATCAGTTGTGTGATAATACCATGATAATTGTCTGCAAGCTATGTAACTGCATATAATAAAATCAATACAGACATGAGTGCTGTGTGATTGAGTTACCAGTTATGATTTTATAATTGATTAAGTAATTAATTTGTAACACCTAATAGTAAACTTCTAATAGTAAAGATTAAGGCTTATTTTAATAGGAATAATAATTTTTGACTGCATTTATACAATTGCAATTAGATCAATCCAATTGCGATTGGATCAATCCAATCACAATTAGATTGACCTTAGACTGTTAGTCTGTAAACATATCTTGCGGTGATGTATCAATCATAATTTGAAAAGTAGCTATCATCAATCTTTGCTCAATCCAATCTAATTGCAATTGTAAAGTGACCTAATTTTTATTTCTTAACAAATTAAAATATTATCTCTGGCTCTTTAAGTCTAGTCAGATGCCAGGTCATAACCATCATGACAATTCTGTATCAATGATAATAAACAGGATAATCTAAAAGTATTTTAATAAAGTAATGTTTTAGAATGAGTATAGCTATAGCTATACATAGCTAGGACCAGAATCCTGCAAAGCAAATATTTAAAATTAATATAAGAAAGGTAATCTCCAAGTTTCCCGTGTTAAATTATTTTTGCTTTTTTTAAGTATTTTTTTTAATGGTTTTTTTGATTAAATAATTTTTCATTTTTATTTTATAATTTTTTTTTATATATTGAATTGGGGACTGTGTAAAATCAAGCTCCTTGCAATGCAAGGTACCAGCAAGGCACTCTTCCTTACCTATCTCCAGGAGTTTCTCTGGCACCTCATTATACAGACTAACTTTTTTGGAAATATCCTGTATGGGATTAGACATTATTAGGACTACTGATTTATTACTTGTGATTCATGTATAATGTTTCTTGATGTAACACTTATAAACAGTTATGCCTAGCTATGCCTATGGATATTACTGTTTTTCTTATTTAAAAAACTATAAAAAAAACTATAAAAAAAGAAAACATAATTTAATGCAGGAAACTTGGAGATTACCATAATAAATGAAGTTAATTTGATTTTGAATTATTATTATCTATGATACTTATGTACTGAATACAGAATTGTGAATGAAAATTAAATTAATCTAAACTTAATAAGTGAATCTTGAACCAATTATTGTGATAGCATAAAAATGTCACATCATATTCCATTGTCATTGACACATTAATAATATATCAATAATAACTTTGACTATATATTTATACTTATAGGATTAGATCTTAGGATAACCATTTCTTGGTTTTAAATAAAAATATCACATTTATAAATATAATTATAAAAGAAAACATCTTAAACTAATTGATCTTATTAATATATGTTATTAATATTATTATAAATTATAACAAAAATTTTATAAGTTATATTAAAAACATCATTGTGATTGACATTATATTTATAAATATAATAAATATATTTTTATTATTAATATTAACTTTGTTATCTTATAACTTATAATAAAACTTAAATGTATGAAAAATTAGATTATTTCAAATACTTTTGCAATAAATTATTAAACTAAGTCTTAATAAATGTTTAAAATGTTGAATATTTTACCACAATTCTAAAATGATACTATAGTATAATTTAACTATAAAAGTCTGTTGACAAGGTAAACAAATTTTTTGAAATTAGAGCCTAGATAAAATAACACAGTAAAACAAATACATAAATATAAAAATACACATTCGAATACATAATAGAATACATTGTATTTAATGAAAAATGATATTACTCGTTTTGATATATTGTATTGCAGTTAAAAATAATATTTTTTGAATTTTTTGTTTGATGTAATTGTTTGCTTAGTACACGTTTACTAATTGTAAGGATTCATACATTCAACTTCATTCATATTAATTTTAATGATAATTATACCTACGTTTAATAAAATAGCAGCATTGAATTCTAAATTGTGTAAAAGTTTACTTAAAGGATATATATAAATTGGACAATATTATTTAGAATGCGAAAAGTGTTATACCTCAACTATATTAAGCTATAGTTAATGCCTTCTATATATAATTATTATAAATTATATAATGATGAGAGAGCTGAACCTCAAATAATTATACATCCCCAAAAATTTTGAAGCTTTCAAAATAAAAACGAATAAAACTTTTTGCATTCTGGGAAACAAAGAACAACAAACAAATGTGTATGGTAAAAGGTTTCAACAGAAACATCATGGAAGTTAACCGGAAATATAGTGAATATATAACGTACAACCATCAAAAAAAGAAAACCATGCATAATTTAATATTTTTTTAGTCATCAAATTTATCTGTTTACATGAAAATAGTTCTAATACAGGATATTGTAAAAGGAGATGGATAATCAGGAAAGCCACGAAAAACCGATCTGATAACTCGAAAGAAGGAAGCAGACACAGTTTAAAAATAGTGTCTAAAAATGCAAAAGAAATGTGATTGGAGCTGTGTATGTTATAGCACCTGTGGTTAACACCTATTAAGTATAATGCAAAAGCCTACCATTGCTAATTATTATTATACATCGTATTTGGAGGATGGCATATATGCTTCCAAAATCGAATTTCTGTTCCTAAACATACCTATTTAAATAAAAAATATTTCCCCTTTATCCATTTGGATCTTGAATATTTATTGAAAGTTTTAAATTGATACCACCCAACAAATAATTTATTCAGCTGCTACGTATAGTTGCTGCGTAGCAAAATAACATAGAAGCCCCGTAGAAATGACCCTCTGTGTTACGTATAGCTTCTACGTATAAAAAATACGTACAGTTAATGTGGCCGTATTCTTGAAAGTGGATAAAATTAAAGGTTGATAGAGGGATAACTAAACCCTTCATGGCTCACATGCGCGTGCGACCGATCCACATATTATATTTATTCTAAAAGTTTAACTCACCACAAGCTATGTATAAGGATAGGAATCCCCCTATTTAACCAATCAGAGATGTAGTTTGTCTTAATAAAACGAAATGAATGGAGCTGAGTTGCGATATAGAAGATTTCTTTGTTGAATTCCGCTCACTCGGCACCTCTTCCACATGATAGAATACAAAATTAATGATAGAATATTAATGCAGAATACCTTATAAGTAAGCCAGCCCCACAACTAGGCAATTAAATAGCCAAGGTTTTGAGAATACGGATTACACAGGTTGATGATTCAGTGAGCCACCGATATGATTTGGATAAGCATCTGATAAGGGTTATCCGTTTTCGAGAATAAGGCCACTGCTACCTTATTGCAACCTTTGAAAGTTAGCTTTTTAAGTTTAAATTGCCGATATAGGTACAACAGAGTATTATAATACTCTTTTTCCAATAAGTTATCCTATGCAACTGTATAATAGAGAGAGGAATCGAACCTCGCAATTAACTCTCAGAGATATATGTAATTTTAAATACGCAAGAAATTAATGCCAATGGTACATTAATGAAGTTTGTAACCACAAAAAATAAAGTACATAGAAATAACAATAAAAATACAAGCCAGGAAACAATATTGTCTTAAATGTATATATCAGGGGTTTTTTAAGGAAAAGGTTAGGGACCCTGTAGGCAGTTGAAGGGACCCAAAATGTCTATCTAAATTTCATAATTAGAGGTCTTTTAATTTTTTCTCTGATTTTAGGAACCCGAATATGGTCCCTAAAACACTTTTAAAAAACCCGAATATATATACATATGTATGACATAATAACCAAAAAGATTACAAACATAGAAATTATATATAACTTCTTACGAATTTGTAAATGTAAAAATGTATAGATATCTTGTAAAACATGTAAAATGACAATATTGATAACTACTTACTGTATGTAGTTGAGCTAATTCATTGGCACTACATAATAACACATATAAAACAATTTATAAAGTGCGAGTAATTATTTGAGATAAAGTTTGAATTATAGAAATATTCAACCATTCAACAATGGACTGGTCAAGTGAACATGCGTATTTTTTTATCGAATTATTACGCAGATATGAATTCAATGCTACTAAAATTAACGAAGTACACGAGACTGCTTGGTCAGAAAATGAACTTTGTGTAAGAAATATCCAAAAACTATGCAAAGTATTCAAAGAAGGAACTAGACAAAGTTTATTCGATGATGACAGAGTTTATGGCAGTGGCCGACTTGAGAATTGAGAACATTGAGTTTGTAAAAATCTTGTTACTCAAGACAATTCATTAACAGTGGAAGGTATTGCCAATACAGACTAAATATATCGCATACAATGGCACAGCGTATTCTTGTTGAAGACCTCAATATGTTGTGGGTGCATACGAAATGGGTACAACACACTCTGATTGCAGAAAACAAAGTTAGTCATGTGGAGAGGTGTACCGATTTGTTAGAATCGTTATCTGGAAGGTTGACTCGTTGTAACCTAGTAACTATTGATGAAAAATATTTCTATCTACGAAATTTAAGCCCTCAGAATACACTTGATAGCTGGATCACACCAGGTGGAGATGAAACCATCGTCCAGACCCCCAAAAGATCGTCAATTGGACGAAAATGTACATAATATGTTGTTGTTGTTGGAGTAACGCAAAAGAGGTTACCATTATTACGAATTTTTCTCTGTGAATGAAACAATGAATTTAGACAAATATATCGAATTTCCTGAAAATTTGGAAGCATTTCTACAATGTATTCGACCCCGCATACTTTACGAAAACATGAGACTCTTCCAAGACAATGAGCGCCCGCACGTTTCAAGACAGACTTTGGATTACATGCAATCAAAGAACATTCGTTTATTGAAGCAGCCGCCCTACTCTCCGGACTGCAATCTTTGCGACCGGTACATTTTTCCACGGCTGGAAGCAAAAAGAATGGGACATTTCGAGAGAAAGGAAGACATATCGGCATTTTTGAACGAATAACTAGCATTGTTTTCAGCATACAGAATGAGAGTTACACTCGAAAATATGGAAAGTAATTTGAGAAAAATTGTTGAAAATAGTGGCAATTATCTATAACCTAATACCTTTAGTACTTTGTAATGATATTGTGTACAGTAAATTCTGTTCAAAATTTATTAAAACAATTTATTATAAAACACAAACTTTTTTCTTATATGGTTCTGATTTAAGTATTAATTTGATTAAATCAAAAATTCGATTTTGCCTATTTAATTTGAACAATAAATCTGACAATAATATACTGTTAGTGCAGTATAAACAGTTTTAATATTTGATGTTCAGCAAATGGTCTTACGTCATTATTATACCTATTAAATGTAATCATAAATATATTTCATAAAAATAGTGTTTCAGAGTATCATTGAAACATTTCATTTGCTAATTTGTTTTTACTTGGAAAAGTATAATTTGTAAAGTAATTTGGAGATAATTTTTCCATAAGTTTTTGTTATATATAAAATAAATAGGAATTCTAGTATAAAAGAAAATTTATAAACATGTTTTAATTAATTTACATGCATAATCTAGGTTGGTCGCATTCTCATAAAAGCCCCAAAATATGACGGATTTTCCCCGTTATCGCCTTAATTATCGAGACTTCCTGAAGTTGGTATATAATCATTAAATCTTCCAATTTTTCAGGAAATTTTAAGAAGCATCAAGGTAATCTTAACAAGCTTTTCCTAACATTCTGCGAAACAAAATTAATGATTTGTCATATAACCCCCTACTTAAACTTTTTGTTATTATTTAAAGTTATTAAATATTTTAAATATTACATCTTAGCTACTGCAACTTCTTTGCTACATTGCATATTATGTACTAAATAAATTAATCCAATGAGACCACCCCGTGTTACGTACGGCAGCTATACGTAGCAACTACACGCTACCGAAATGCAACGGACTGCTACGTAGCAAAAACACGCTACCGAAATGCAACGGACTGCTACGTAGCAAAAACACGCTACCAAAATGCAACGGACTGCTACGTATCAAAAACACGCTACCAAAATGCAACACGGACTACTACAATGCAAATACACGCTATTGAAATGCCACACGAACTACTACATAGCAAATGTCAGCTACTAATATACAACACTGACTGCTACGTAGCAAATACACTCTACCGAAATGCAACATGGACTGCTACGTAGCACATACAAGCTACCGAAATGCAACATGGACTGCTACGTAGCACATACAAGCTACCGAAATGCAACACGAACTTCTTCGTATCATTGTTTGTACTGCAGTCGATCAATTTGGATTAATTTTTTCCATTTCAGATATTCTAAGTGTTTGTTCCAATTGTTACTGATTCACACCTTTTATACAATAATTAACTAAAATGTCTGTCATTTGTAAATCACAGAGGCATTTAGCTTAATCCTGTATAACAATAATTGTTCCAGATAAAATCTAGTGCCTATTTGTCTACGATAACAAAAATAAGGAAGTAGAACATTATGCTACTCATTCTTATAATTTCTTTTTGACCAAAAATAAAATATATTCTACCTTAGTTGCCTTTTTCCAATATTTTAGTGTATTTTCTAAATACTTCTATCTATAATCTAGACTATAGCTACGAAACAATAATAATGTAATCGAAGTTTTGGTGAATTAATAAGCAAATGAATGATGATGAAAAGTACTCATTTCACTTAAATTTTCGCCGTATACAGTTCATATATATCATAATAATATATATCTGTGATCTACAGGGTGTTTGCGATCTTTATTCCAATTTTTAACCACATTTAAAACAAGTAAAATATATCCAAAGTAATCTATGTAAAAACATGTACACAGTGACAACATGTATGCATTAAAAGACAGCACAAATTTCTGAAAAAATTTGTTCCACATGACCTCGTTGATATTCAGCCCACAGTTCACACCGTCAAATGAAAGAGAGATGAGCACACCCGATGACATCCTCTTCAATTCGTTGGAGAAAGTTTCTCAGTTTTTCAGTCACACTTTGGAACTGGAAGTTGTTATAATTTATTTCGAATATCTCTCCATAGCCAACAATTCTTAGTGGCCATTCCATATATCCTCCATTTTATCTCTCACGTCCAATCCATGGTGATCCAAAAAAACGAACCCCTTTCATAAAAAGAATGCAGTTGAAATATGTTAGATTTAATTAATTCAATTAATTATACAACTACATAGGTATGTATGTATGTATGTGTACATGTGATAAAAATAGTTAACATTATGTATCAAATCAGATGAAATTTGCACGCTGTGCAGCAGTTATTCAATAAATCTTATGTATGAATTGATACATTCTTTTTATAAAAGGGGTTCGTTTTTTATCACGTTTTTTATATTTGTGCTACAGCATCTAGCTAATTACCTATTGATTAGTTGAAATCTATATAGACTAATTAATTAATTAAAGTTTGATATCAATTAATAATGTGTTTATAATTATATTAAAACAATTGGTACCTAATCCACCAATTTAAATATCCTACTTTATTTTTTTATATATGCGTACCAACTTCAGATATTGAGAAACACATATTATACCCACGGTAAGTTTTATTATCGCTACTTTAGAAATACAGCGATTGTATAATTATCAAATGGAAAATAATCAATACAATAACTCTGAAGATAAAATGTTCTAAAAATATAATAGGTATATAAACATTTAAGAATACAATTATATTTCACAATTTTATAGTATACCTTCCAATTCTGTACTATAAAAAATATAGATAAAAAGTACGCAGAAGATCGTCGATGTTCACTTACATAATATAGTCTTAAAGAGTAATCGGCAAGGTATTACACCGGTGCTTACACGTGAGTAAAAAAATGGAGATAATAAATAATTTCTTACTTTTCTGCTGTTGTGTTATCTGTCACCTATAGTATCAGTAGCGTCTGAGTTAGTGTCCTTTACTGACTCCAGTCTGTGGAAACACAATTTAATTCCAAAGGTAGCATTCCGTCTCTCATCAGAGCGAAGGCATAGCTTTAACCACATATATAATGACATAAATCACACAACTCCTTTCACTAACTCTCCAACACTATTTCATTTTCACTATAATATACGAAATTATCTATACGTACAGTAAATTATTAGATTTTGGTTTTAAATCTTGATTCATGTACAATAGTATACCACAGATGAATATTATAATTCATGCCCATATCGGTATCTTCCAGTACGCGCAATACATTAAATTTGGATACACAATTAGCGCAAATCTAATATGACGCCACCATTTTGAATATGTAATAAAACGATGATTGCCCTATGGTGTTTAATCTTGAATTTGTTTAAATAAGTCGATGAATTCCTATTTAGGCCTTTATGTTCTAATTGTGCCTACAATTTGTTCTGACCTAGTTATTACTTATTCTACGTAGTATATATAGTAGTAGAAAGTTTGGATAGTTTGAATTACCTTCTTATATAATATAGTGTATAATTATAGTCCAGCCTCATGCCAAAATAACCCATGATCTTAGATAATAAATCTAAGAATAGAAATGGTTTTGCTAAAATAAAATCTCCGCATTAAGTTTTTTACTCACAATATTATTTCACAAAAATTCAAAATGCCATTTTATAATATCTGAATTTTAATAGTACCTACTTCAGTGTTTAGCAATTGTAGTGTCCTTCTAAGGTTTTAAAAGAATATATATAAACTAGTCACATATAACAGATCACCTATTTCAAAAATTTATAATATAATATACATACAATGAGCTTTATTCCTTTTTATTAAAATGTATTGGGATAAATGATAATTTATTTTATACAATGCAAATTGTGTTAATTTAAAAGATTGACAAATTTATTCCGGCAACAACATTTTCATCATATTATATACATAGTAGTTATTTTATACTAGTATATTTGCAATATATACACTGGTACCGCTGGTGCCTTTAGCTAATACATATATTATGCTCCCCGCATCTGAAACACCCTGTCTGCACAGTATCGCTCACAAACCAACTGGTTCACGTTTAAGAAATTATTAAAAACTGAATTATTCTCTTCATAATTGCGCTTTATTCACTTTGTACCTCCGACTATGATATTCTTCTGTGATATTGCACTGCAAAAAAAAACGCAAATTTACTGAGTATTCTCCGTGAAACATATTGCCGACAAATACTCAGTAAAATATTACGGTGTATCCTCCGTAGTTATTCTACGGAGTATTATTCTCAGTAAATTTTATATTGATTTTACCTATTTTACCGCGATTCAACGTAAATTTAACTGAGAATACTCCGTACATTTTGTATTGATTTTGCCTATTTTACGCTGATTCAACGTAAATTTAACTCAGAATACTCTGTAAATTTCGTACTGAGTTTACCTATTTCAACGTAAATTTAACTAAAATATCTGTAAATTTCGTATT